>CM046362.1:22909982-22944400 GCA_025413025.1 Ficus hispida | reverse complement strand
CTCCTTTTGTGCAAAATGTTAGTTTTTGAAGGACTATTTTGCAATTTTGAAAGTTCCAAAACGTCTATAAATAGGGGGTGCATTTTATTCAAAAAAATCAGAAAATTTGGAGAAGTTATGCCCATTTTCCAGCTCCAAAAACCGCCCTTGATCAGCCAAGAAAAACAAAACAAAAACCAAAATCCAAGTGTAGGAATCATTGGGTAAATTTTGGATTTCATCTAGGAACCAAGGGAAAGAGTTGAAAAATTTTTGGAGTTCAATTTGGCCAAGTGGCCGAACTGTAGGAAGCTGGAAAAGGGTGAGAAAAACTGATTGGGAACAAGGGGGAGTGGTCAGATTTTTGGTGAAAATCAGCAGCCAAAAGGAACCAAAATTTTCGGGTAGGCTAGGGGGAGGCCGAATTCACCAAGGAACCAAGGAAAGGAGAAAAATTCTTGGACCAAACCCTAACCATTCTTAGGGTCAAGAAAGGTAATATCCCATGGCCTTAAGCTTTTTCAATTTGGTTCAATTTGAAATTTAATTGTATTTCATGTTGTCAAATTGTAGGAGCATAAGCTCAAATTTATCAATTGCCTTAGTTTAGGAAGTTAGATATGTGCTTGATTAGGACTTAAGGGTGGTTTGAATTTATTAAGTTTTACATGATTTAATTGATGCTTGACTTAATTATGTGGTATGTATGATAGCTACTGCCTAGGTTTATATGTCCCCTAAGTGAATTTAAGTTGAGCTAAGAATGGTTAAAAAGATTGCATGGCTAATGTAGATCAATTATGTAACTTTGGAAATTAAGCATACCCTAGAATTCTAGAAAAGAATAATGGGTTGCATGGCTGAATTTTAAAATGTGTTTAAAGAAATTTTACGTTAGAAAAAGCGATGTGTGTTGATGTTAAGCTCCCGCTGTGGTCGGTTGAGGTAGTGTGCGCGATTAGGATGTAAAACCAATTCGAAAACAAGAAACTGCCAGATTCGGGTTTAGGTTAAGCAGTTTTCTGGAAACCCGAATTTGAGGCCCTTAGAGGCCGAATTTGGTAAAACCTAAAACACGAAAGTTGTAGAGTAGGGTTTTTCCTAATGGAAAACGTGGACAGTTTTTCAAAATAAGGCTCCAACGGCCTTCGTTTTTATGGAAAACCGAGCCTAACCATGCCCAGTTTCCATGCACGGCCAGGACAGTTTAACAGGGTAACGAATGAGTTAAGTTCCGAACTGGGTTTTGACCAAAACATGAAAGTTTTAGGATTTTCAAGATCAAAAACTTTCATGAAGAAAAGTTTTTCAAATTCGATATGGATTTTTAAATAAAAATTGGATTTCAAAAACTGTGTAGGAACAGGAAATTCTTACACAGGATTTCTAAAACAAAACAGAAAAACTGTATTTTCACAAAACCCATTGTTTTGACTGCTAAAACTGTTCCAATGACAGTTTTCAGCCCGTAACAGTTTATAAAACCTACTCATAAGTTTTCAAGAATTTTTGAAAGAAAAACCTAAGTTTCTAAAAAACAAAGCAAGATGGGATTTTTAACCAAGTTATTGGTTTGGGCTCAAAGCCCAAGAGTTATCCTACGTAACCCAATAAAGGACCAAGCCTTTCGATTTCAACCCTTATCACGAGGGTTATTTATGGGGTTACGAATAGTAACCCATTTACGATATTTTTCCAAGGTAATGATATGGGGACATATAACTAGGAAGTAAGTAAATGTTGGTTGATAGCCAATAGTTTAAGAATAGGATTTCATAATCCTTACCCTATGTCATTTGTAATAGCAGGGGATAATCTGCTATTGTGCTCCGATCTGGAACAGCTCGGCATCGGACATAGGAAGACAAGGTAAGTACAACTCCGCCTACAGCATAGGCTTTTGTTGTATACTTGCCCAAGTATGAATGATATAGATGGTATGTGATTGTATGTTAGATATGCATGATATTAGGAAATGTTTATGTGATGTGATGCAATGACGTTATGGGTTATGATTTCAATATGACATGAGATATGATATGTTTACGATGCCTTATGTTATGAATATGTGACATCATGAAGCATGTTCACTAATTCTAAATAAGAGTAAGATCAAACATGAATTATGAAAGACAAGTATGATGGCAAGCAAGTTGCCTGTGTCGTACCGAACCGCGTTAGGTCGGGTTGGACTATGGTTTGAGTTGGAAATGGACTGGCCGCCCCAACCACTCCATAGTTGCGCGCCCGGTACGTACACTTATGTAAGGGGCCCATAATCAAGATAAGCAAGATAAGCAAGTTAAGTATGATAAGCTATGAATGAACAAGTAAGCTATGAATGAAGCATAATTGGCTCATGCATGATTAGAATAGAATATGATATGATTGGTTAAGCATGTTATGTTAGTAAGTAGGTTATGTATGTTTTCTTGTTGCGGATAATTATGTTGTACTTGCTGAGCGAAAGCTCACGTGTCTTACGTCTATGCAGTAGGTAAGCAACCTGTCAGCAATTTTTGATACAAGATGGCAAGCGGGGCAGGGTGAACTGTGAAGTGAGTGGGATAATTTGCCGCCACGCATTTTGTTTCGTTTATGTATAGTATTTAATATTCGACTGCGAACATCGTCTTATATATTACTTTCCGATCGTATATCGCCTTTCCTTTCGTATGCGCTATATGTATAAAAAAAAAAAAAATTTCCGCTGATTACGCTAAGTAAGTAAGTATGAATGCCATTATCTATGTATGTACGTATGGTAACGGCCTGTGCTAGGCGGGTCGTTACAGAGTTGGTATCAGAGCGGTTTTCCTGCTGTCCCACTTCACAGTCTGCCTGCCATCGCCACCATCATTGTAAGTGTAATACCTAGTTATTTAACGATTATGATTCTTTGTACAAAAAAATTCAAATTGTACCTTAAGAATATTAATGAAAAAGCCCGGTTAAGGGTTTTTATAATGTTTTGTGAGTTTTTATGACTTTAAAAGACTCAAAAATAATTTCTAGGACAAGAAAACGTCCTTTTAGGTAAAAAGGAATGAAAATGGCCAAAAATGTATGTTGGTCAAAGTTTGACCAAAAACGTCGACGGTTGACCAAAAAAGTCAACTGTTGACCATGGGAGTCAAATCTTGGCAAGAAAGTCACCTGTCGACAAGAAAGTCAATGGTGGACGAGAAAGCCAATGATTGACCCCAAAAAGTTAAAGAAAAGACGGTACGAGTAAAATCGCCGCAGTATAGAATTATACTGTATAGGCCGTTTTTACTGATAAAATGATATGTTTAGAACTTAAAATCACCATAGAAAGACAAGCACATTAAGTAGAATTAAAGGGCAAAAGGGTTTTAAGAAATAAGGAAATTTTTATACAGTTTGTTTTCACACAGATAAATTTTGGACTACCGTTCGGTAAACTAATACTGTGCATAAGTGAATCCAGTATTAGAAATACCTGTGTTAAACATTAATGGACTGTGTAATAAGTTAAAAAGCCAAACAAGCTTAAGAAAAGCTTGCATCACCTAACTTTATCTTAATGACATCATTAAATGATTTAATGAAAATTTTGGAAAGAATTTGGCCAAAAATCAGCCACAATGGCCGGCCACATGTCCCCCCTAAAGTCCAATTTCTGAAATTTTTGAGGACTAAGTTGTGCAATTTCAAGAAATTCCAACCTCTATAAATAGGTGAGTTTGCTATTGAAAAAAATTAGAAAACTTAGCCAAACTTTGCCAAATTTTCTCCACCAAAATCCGAACTTCAACAAGAGAGAAAGGAAGGAAATTTTGCAAAACCAAGTGTGTTTTAAGCCTAGGGATAGTCGGTTTTACCTTGAGAGCAAGCAAGGAAGTTTGAAAAAAATTGGAACCCATATCTAGGCCAAGGGCCGGTTGTGTGGGGCAAGAGGAAAGCAAGAGAGAAAAGTTGAATCCAAAGGGGGATTTAGAGTTTTGAGTGTTGGTTTCCACTTAGAACATCATTTAAGAGCACTAGAGCATTTGGTGCACAAGTTGGCCAAAGGACCGGCTGTTGGAGAAGGAAAAAGGGGAGCCAAGAGCCAATCCAAAAATTCGGATCCAAGGTGAGGAAAAATTCCAAATTCTTAGCTTTCATTTAAATTTCAATTGGAGAAATTTAAATGTATTTAAGCATGTGTTGTAATGAGCATAAGCTCACTTTAATTTTCTGCCCTAAATTAAGATTATAGGCTATGTGCTTGTTATGGTTAGGATTTATGGTTTGGTGGTTATGATTTTTGCATGCTAGATGTTTGTGAATGGTTAGGGTTTATGTACATTATGTTTGATGCTAAATTTGATTTGCATGTTGAATATTGGACATTAGAAAATGCTGCATGACCACTTTCTAGGCTCCCGCTGAGTTCGGTTGAGGTAGGGTGAACGTTTTAGGACGTAAACGAAATTTTAAACCGAAAACTACCAACTCGGGTAGAAATTGGCCAGTTTCGGGAAAAACAGTTTTTGAGGCTTCTAGAGGCCGAATCAGGGGAAACTCAAAACATGAAAGTTTTTAAGTAGAGTTTTTCCTAGAGGACAACATGGACAGTTTTGTAAAGTGAGGCTCCAATGGCCTCGGTTTTTACCAAAACCCGTGCCTAAGGTGCCCAGGACCCGAGCACGGCCAGGACAAGTTCCTCAGGGGTTTTGACCACGAAAACGCCAGAACTGGGTTTTACCCAAAACATAAAAGTTGTAGAGTTTTTAAATGTTTACAACTTTCATGAAGACAAGTTTTACAGATTCAGTCTGGATTTTAAGATGAAAATGAATTTCGGAGAACTGTACAGGAATTATGGAAATCCTGTACAGGATTTACAAAGTTGACACAGAAAATGCATATTTTTGCAGTTTCACTGCAAAATGGACATTGAGAAACTGTTCCAAAGGCAGTCTCCAATAGTCAATAATTTTATACGACTCCTTTTAAGGTTTTCAGTTTTTTTTAAAAGATTGAACAAAAGGATTTTTAAACCAAAACCTAAGAATTCTTTTCTAAAGAAATAAGTTTGTTTTTAAAACCTAAGTTAAAGATTTAACCGGTTAGGGTTACTTAGGTAACCAATTAGGACAAGGTAAAGATAAGTAAGGTTATATAAGAATGTTGGTTATATTACCAACAGTTCTAACCCTTACTTTTATTAATCTCAGAACGTCGCACGCCGAAGTGTCCCAACGGGATTTAACTCGACTTTTGGACACAGCTTTTACGAACGAGTAAGTACAACTCCGCCTACAGCATGGGCTTTGTTGTGTATACTTGCCAAAGTATGATGAAAATGCTATGTAGTGTAAATGTTACTCTTATGTGTTGTAGATAGTTTTAAGTTATAGGAAATGTTATAGAAAATGTCATGCTTTGTAGTATGCTATGATTATGTGTTATGAATATGTTATAAAATGCTATGATGATATGCTATGTTATATGCTATGGTATGTTATGTGTTATAAAAAGTTGAAATGCTATGATTTAGAATGCCATGGAATAGGTTATGATGATAAGATTATAAATTAATTGTGTGACATATCACGATGTATGCTCACTAATTAATACAATTAAGTATGAGATAATGAAAGTTATGATGGCAAATAATTTGCCTGTGTCGTACCGACCCGCGTTAGGTCGGGTTGAACTATGGATTGAATTGGAAATGGTTTGGCCGCCCCAACCAATTCATAGTTGCGCGCCCGGTACGAACACTTACGTTATGGGGCCCACAAGATAAGACAAGATAAGTTATGATAAGTTAAGAAAGCAAGTTACGATTAATCAAGCAAGCATAATGAAGCATAAATGGCTCATGCATAAGTTAAGATAAGTTATATTATGTTATGCTTAAGTTATGATTAGTGTGGTATGCTAGTTAGGATATGTGTGATGTGTTTTATTTAAAGTAAATTGCGGTATAGAATAGTTGTACTTGCTGAGCGAAAGCTCACTGTCTTACGTCTGTGCTGTAGGTAAGCAGCCTGGAAATAATTCTTAATGCAAGATGGAGGGCATGGATTGGCGGACTGTGAAATGTGGGAATAAACCGCTACGCGTTTCGTTATATTATGTAATTATGAAATAAGTTTTATTTACACCCAAACAACGTAATTAATGTTCGATATACATTTATATTTCGTATGTAAGTACAGTATAAAAAAAAAAAAATTTCCGCTGTGTAAGTTATGTATGTACGATATGTATGTATGGTAACGACCTGTGCTAGGCGGGTCGTTACAGAGTTGGTATCAGAGCGGTTCCCTGCGATCAAATTTCACAGTCAGCCTGCCATCGCCGCCATCATTGTAAGTTAAAAATTTTATTTTCGTATATTAATAATTATTATCGCCTATATTATGATAGACTTGACGATATGGACCCGGACCAAGTCGACGCGGACCGAGAGGCGACGAGGTCATTCTTTCAGTCGTGTCCGCTTATGTTTGACGGCACGAGACGTACGGTACCAGTGGCAGCATGGTTGTATGATATGGAGTTGATCTTCCATACCTGCCACATCGAGGCCCGGCTACAGGTTTCCTTGGCTAGCCGATGTTTCGCTGTTGACGCTAGGATATGGTGGATCATCCTTGGAGAGCGTCAGTTGCCGAGCCGCACGTGGCCGCATTTTCGCATGGCAGTGATGGCTCGTTACGGGCCGATGATAGGCGAGGGAGCGGGCGATGTACTCTGCGATGCTGAGATCTATGAGGACATGCACCACACTCGTTACCTCAGCTACGTAGCTGATTGGCACGCGTATCCTCAGGAGACGATGGTCCATTATTGTCGACGATTCCAGGAGTCGATGCTGCCATACATTCCTCAGTATCTGCAGAGTCCCGAGCTGCAGGCCTTAGTTATTCTGAGGAACGGATTGCCTATTCAGATCCGGCAGTACGTTCCTGAACCCATGCTCGGTTTGTCAGTTGGACACATGATTGAGGCTATTTTGGGAGTCGAGGCTAACATTCACGATATGCCAGCCCCGGATTTGGCAGAGGCTCAGCAGGCGCCAGTAGAGGACGCCGAGATGCAGAGCCGATTATGAGCCGGCTCCCGTTGTTCCAGAGGATCCGATTCCCGCAGCCCCAGTACCGGAGGTGCCACATCAGGAGGCCGAGTTTGATTGGCAGATGAGGACTTTGACCTGATGACCTCATCATTATTCCGGAGGACCCACCGGAGGATCCACCTATCATTGACATATCGAGTGATGAGGAGGATGATGAGGAGCCAGATCCTGAGTTAGAGCACGCAGGTTGGCTGGACTTGAGGAGGATTTAGAAGATCCAGAGGAGATTCGTTGACTGACGGAGAGGGAGAGTCCGATTCTGACACATCGTCGGGGTCACTTTGAGCAATAGATTAGGTAGACTGTGTGTGTATCTTTTGATGCTAGACTGCATGTACTAGCTTATTCTTTTTGGATGATAGGCTTGTACTTATGTACGATGGTAAAGTGGTAGACACTTCCATCATATTTTTGACCCTGTGTATACAGTATGATGAACATGTATGTACGTATATTATTGTAAATATGATGTACTTTTTGTAAATGTACAAAAGATAAGTTCAAAGTATGGTATGAATGACAAATGTTATGTTATGAGATACAATGTCTGTATTATGACTATGAATGCTATGATAAGTATGTAATGTTAAGTATTACATCATGATAAGATAAATGATGAATGAAAGAAAGGATATTAATAGTATGATAATATCTTTTCTAAATGATATGATAGGATGGTACGCCCACGTCGAGCAACGCCAGTAAATCCGCCCGAGCCGGATTTCGCGACAATTGTTGCAAATTTGCAAAGACAGCTGCTCGAACAGCAGCAAGAAACTAACAGATTGCGAGAACAGATAGCGCAATTGAATCAGAGGCCCCAAGTGAACGAAGTTCCACCCCCAGTACAACAGGTACCGCCAGTGGTACCTCAAGTTCCAGAGGTCCAACCAGAGATTCCTCGGAATGCTGAGATTCCGATGGCACAAGCAGGAGGACAGGACAATGTACAGCCAGTGCGGGAGGATCTGCTGTACGAGAGATTCAGGCGGATGAAGGCGCCTGAATTTGAAGGGGTAACTGACCCATTCGCCGCCGATAATTGGTTGATCGATATCCAGGTTATCTTGGATTTCATGCGGCTTACAGAACAGGAGAAGGTTCTCTGTGCTTCATTTGCCTTGAAGAAAGATGCACGCACTGGTGGATGACCGTTCAAATGCGGCGGGATGTCATGGCCATGAACTGGCAGGATTTTGTAACCGAATTCCGTGCCATGTACTACAACGGGAGATACTGGCGACTCAGCAAGATGAGTTCACCAGTTTACGACAGGGATCGATGACGGTTATGGAGGCCGTAAAGAAATTTGAGCACTAGCCCGTCTGTGCCCGGAACTGGTTCCGAATGAAAAGGAAAAGGTCAGAAGGATGATGAAGATGTTCCGCACAGACATCTCCAAGCAGGTCAGTGCAGGCAGTAGCCCACCTACCCTGGTATCTGATTGTGTCAGTAGAGCGATAAGAGCTGAGTACTGGATCAACCAGGACAAGGAAGCTAGGGCTCAGATTTTTAAAGCCAGAAAGGAGGAAAAGGCCGTGGTAAAGCAGACACAGCCTCGTCAAAACGCTGAGACCAACCAGAAGGGCCAGACCAGTAGCCCTGCCCAGAATTCCAAGCAGTTTGGAAAGAATAAGAGAAAGGGTAATTTCACGGGCCAGGGACAACAGAAAAACTTCCCACAGAAGAGTAATAATCGGGGAAGGGATGGTAACAGCGTTGAGTATCCGCAGTGTGCCAAATGCGGAAAGAAGCATCCAGGGGTATGCAGAATGGGGACAAATGTTTGTTACCTATGTGGCAAGGAGGGGCATTTTGCCAGAAGCTGCAACCAGAACCCCCAAAACCAGAACCCTCCACCATCTAACCGAAACGCACCCGGTCAATTACACGCAGTCCAAGCCAGACTCGAAGGACCCTCGATCACGCAAGGCAGATTGGAGGCTCCTGAACCTCAAGCCAGGATCTATGCTTACACGAGAGGAGATGCTGAAGCAGGAACTTCTCACGTGGTGACAGGTCAGATCTCTATCACCACTCATGAAGCTATTGCCTTGTTTGATTCTGGAGCCACTCACTCGTTTATATCTTAGAGTTCGCCCAGAAGTTAGGAAGAGGTGTTGATAAGTTAGAGCAGCCTTTCAAAACTTCTCTGCCATCCGGAGAAATTTTATGGTCCGATTTCTGGATACAAATATTCCCGTAATTATTTGTGGTAGAGAATTGTATGTAGATCTCATCGCGATCCGACTTCAGGATTTCGATGTGATCTTAGGGATGGACTTCTTGGCAAGTACAACGCCAAGATCGACTGCCGGAAGCGTTGTGTGGCTTTCAATCCCTACGATGAAGAGGAGTTCAATTTCCATGGACAGTCTCGGAACTCAACAACCAGATTGGTTACGGCAATGAAAGCTTGGAAAATGTTAGCTAGTGGCTGTCAGGGGTACTTAGCTAACATGGTGGACAAGGATCGGGAGATGGAATTAACGCCGGAAGATGTCCCCATTATTAAGGAATATGTGGATATCTTTCCGAAGGATTTTCCAGGGCTTCCGCCAGAACGTGAAATTTCGTTCGAGATCGAGTTGCTACCTGGAGCTGCTCCGATATCGAAAGCACCTTACCGCATGGCACCAACTGAGCTTAGAGAACTGCAAGTGCAATTACAAGAGTTGCTCGACAAGGGATTCATCCGACAGAGTTACTCTCCGTGGGGAGCGCCTGTTTTGTTCGTTAAGAAAAAGGATGGATCGTTGCGTATGTGTATCGACTATCGCGAGCTGAATAAGATCACAATCAAGAACAAGTATCCCCTCCCGAGGATAGACGATCTGTTTGATCAGCTTAGGGGAGCAGTGGTATTTTCAAAGGTCGATCTGCGATCAGGTTATCATCAGCTCAAGATCAAGGAGTCAGATATCTCCAAGACGGCTTTTCGTACGCGCTATGGACACTACGAATTCTTGGTTATGCCGTTTGGACTGACCAACGCCCCAGCTGCTTTCATGGATCTTATGAACAGAGTGTTCAAAGAATATTTGGATAAGTTCGTCATCGTCTTTATTGACGATATTTTGATTTATTCAAGGTCCCAGGAAGAACATAAGCAGCATTTGAGAGTAGTGATGGAGACGTTGAGACGACATCAGCTATATGCCAAGTTCACAAAATGTGAATTTTGGCTAGAAAAGGTGCATTTCTTGGGGCATGTGGTGTCCAAAGAAGGGATTTCTGTGGATCCTGCTAAGGTAGAGGCAGTTAGTTTATGGCCCAGACCTAAGAATGTTACGGAAATCAGGAGTTTCCTTGGATTGGCTGGTTATTATCGGCGATTCGTAGAGGGATTTTCAAAGATCGCAACCCCTCTTTCTGCTCTTACCCGGAAAGGAAGGAATTTCGAGTGGACATCGAAATGTGAAGAGAACTTTCAGGAGCTAAAAAAGAAGCTTACTAGCGCCCCAGTGTTAGTAATTCCTGACGTAGATGCGGGAAATTTCGTTATTTACAGTGATGCTTCCAAAATAGGACTTGGAGCGGTCCTGATGCAACATGGAAAGGTGGTCGCCTATGCCTCACGACAATTGAAGGAGCACGAAAAGAACTACCCTACGTACGATCTGGAGTTAGCAGCGGTAGTTTTTGCACTCAAGATCTGGAGGCACTACTTATACGGGAATAAATGCGAAATTTACACAGACCACCAGAGCCTCAAGTACATTTTACTAAAAAGAGCTCAACATGAGACAACGTAGATGGCTAGAACTTGTGAAGGATTATGATTGTGAAATCCTTTACCATCCTGGAAAGGCAAACCTGGTGGCAGATGCTTTAAGTCGGAAATCGGTAGGCATGCTGATGTCTATTGAGATTTTTCCAAAGCCACTACAAAGAGAAATTTCTGAGTTCAACTTGGAGCTGTTGACGGGAAGATTGTCCTCTCTGACCCTCCAGTCCAATCTTTTGGAAGTTATCAAGACGCATCAAGGAAAAGACCCATCTTTGATGAAGGCGCAACTTTTCAATGAAAAGAACAAGGAGTTTAAGATCTCTGCCGATGGTGTTATCTACTTCAAAGAAAGGATTTGTGTTCCCGACTTTAAGTTTTTGAAGGATCAGATACTATCAGAGGCACATAAGACGCCGTATTCAGTGCATCCAGGAGCTTCCAAGATGTACAAAGATCTCCGAGAGAATTATTGGTGGCCAAGCATGAAGAATGAGATAGCAAAGTACGTGTCAAAATGCCTAACTTGCCAGAAAGTGAAGGCCGAACATCGACATCCAGGCGGAGAATTGCAGAAGATAGAGCTTCCCGAATGGAAATGGGAGCAAATCACTATGGATTTTGTCGTAGGACTGCCCAGAACTTCAAATGGGAATGACACAATCTGGGTGGTTGTTGATCGACTAACCAAATCCGCCCACCTCATCGCTATCAAAGCCACTTATTCGGTAGAAAAATTGGCTGAAGTCTACGTATCCCAAATCGTCAGATACCATGGAGTACCGAAATCGATCATCTCGGACCGTGATGGACGTTTCACTTCTCGATTTTGGACAAGTGTGCACAATGCTATGGGGTCGAAGCTGAAGTTCAGTACGGCTTTCCATCCCCAAACTGACGGTCAATCAGAACGAACCATCCAGACGCTAGAAGATATGTTGAGAGCATGTGTTCTGGATTTCATGGGAAACTGGGATCAGAAGCTGCAAATGATCGAATTTTCATATAACAATAGCTATCATGCTTCGATTGGTATGGCTCCCTTTGAAGCATTGTATGGAAGAAAATGTCGATTCCCCATTCATTGGCAGGAGGTGGGTCAGAAGCAGCTTCAAACCACGGATTTTATCCGAAAGACTTCAGAGGATATTAAAAAGATTAAACAAAGGCTAGATGTGGCTTTCAGTCGTCAGAAAAGCTATGCTGACAAGCGTAGAAGGCCTTTGGAATTTCAAGTCGGAGATGCGGTATTCATAAAGATAGCTCCAATGAAGGGAGTAATGCGCTTTGGCAAGAAAGGGAAGCTTAGTCCAAGGTATACTGGACCATTTGAAATCCTTGAAAGAGTTGGGAAAGTAGCCTATAAGCTTGCCCTACCGCCAGAACTTGCGTCAATGCACAATGTATTCCACGTCTCGATGCTCAAAAAGTATGTGTCAGACCCTTCTCACGTGCTTAACCAGGAACCAGTGGAAGTTCAAACGGACTTAACTTATGAAGAAAAGCCCGTACGAATATTAGATCGGGAAGAGAAGGTCTTAAGGAATAAGACGATTCCCATGGTTAAAGTGTTGTGGCGAAACCACAAGGTTGAAGAAGCAACCTGGGAATTAGAAGATAGTATGAGGAAAATCTACCCCGGTTTGTTCTAATTTTCGAGGACGAAAATTTTTAAGGGGTAGATGTAATACCTAGTTATTTAACGATTATGATTCTTTGTACAAAAAAATTCAAATTGTACCTTAAGAATATTAATGAAAAAGCCCGGTTAAGGGTTTTTATAATGTTTTGTGAGTTTTTATGACTTTAAAAGACTCAAAAATAATTTCTAGGACAAGAAAACGTCCTTTTAGGTAAAAAGGAATGAAAATGGCCAAAAATGTATGTTGGTCAAAGTTTGACCAAAAACGTCGACGGTTGACCAAAAAAAAAAAAGTCAACTGTTGACCACGGCAGTCAAATCTTGGCAAGAAAGTCATCTGCCGACAAGAAAGTCAATGGTGGACGAGAAAGCCAATGATTGACCCCAAAAAGTTAAAGAAAAGACGGTACGAGTAAAATCGCCGCAGTATAGAATTATACTGTATAGGCCGTTTTTACTGATAAAATGATATGTTTAGAACTTAAAACCACCATAGAAAAACAAGCACATTAAGTAGAATTAAAGGGCAAAAGGGTTTTAAGAAATAAGGAAATTTTTATACAGTTTGTTTTCACACAGATAAATTTTTGGACTGCCGTTCGGTAAACTAATACTGTGCATAAGTGAATCCAGTATTAGAAATACCTGTGTTAAAACATTATTGGACTGTGTAATAAGTTAAAAAGCCAAACAAGCTTAAGAAAGCTTGCATCACCTAACTTTATCTTAATGACATCATTAAATGATTTAAGGAAAAATTTGGAAAGAATTTGGCCAAAATCAGCCACAATGGCCGGCCACATGTCCCCCCCTAAAGTCCAATTTCTGAAATTTTTGAGGACTAAGTTGTGCAATTTCAAGAAATTCCAACCTCTATAAATAGGTGAGTTTGCTATTGAAAAAAATTAGAAAACTTAGCCAAACTTTGCCAAATTTTCTCCACCAAAAATCCGAACTTCAACAAGAGAGAAAGGAAGGAAATTTTGCAAAACCAAGTGTGTTTTAAGCCTAGGGATAGTCGGTTTTACCTTAGAGAGCAAGCAAGGAAGTTTGAAAAAAATTGGAACCCATATCTAGGCCAAGGGCCGGTTGTGTGGGGCAAGAGGAAAGCAAGAGAAAAAAATTGAATCCAAAGGGGGATTTAGAGTTTTGAGTGTTGGTTTCCACTTAGAACATCATTTAAGAGCACTAGAGCATTTGGTGCACAAGTTGCCAAAGACCGGCTGTTGGAGAGGGAAAAAGGGGAGCCAAGAGCCAATCCAAAAATTCGGATCCAAGGTGAGGAAAAATTCCAAATTCTTAAGCTTTCATTTAAATTTCAATTGGAGAAATTTAAATGTATTTAAGCATGTGTTGTAATGAGCATAAGCTCACTTTAATTTTCTGCCCTAAATTAAGATTATAGGCTATGTGCTTGTTATGGTTAGGATTTATGGTTTGGTGGTTATGATTTTTGCATGCTAGATGTTTGTGAATTGGTTAGGGTTTATGTACATTATGTTTGATGCTAAATTTGATTTGCATGTTGAATATTGGACGTTAGAAAACGCTGCATGACCACTTTGTAGGCTCCCGCTGGGTTCGGTTGAGGTAGGGTGAACGTTTTAGGACGTAAACGAAATTTTAAACCGAAAACTGCCAACTCGGGTAGAAATTGGCCAGTTTCGGGAAAAACAGTTTTTGAGGCTTCTAGAGGCCGAATCAGGGGAAACTCAAAACATGAAAGTTTTTAAGTAGAGTTTTTCCTAGAGGAAAAAGCGGAAATTTTTGTAAAATGAGGCTCCAATGGCCTCGGTTTTTACCAAAACCCGTGCCTAAGGTGCCCAGGACCCGAGCACGGCCAGGACAAGTTCCTCAGGGGTTTTGACCACGAAAACGCCAGAACTGGGTTTTACCCAAAACATAAAAGTTGTAGAGTTTTTAAATGTTTACAACTTTCATGAAGACAAGTTTTACAGATTCAGTCTGGATTTTAAGATGAAAATAAATTTCGGAGAACTGTACAGGAATTATGGAAATCCTGTACAGGATTTACAAAGTTGACACAGAAAATGCATATTTTTGCAGTTTCACAACAAATGGACATTGAGAAATTGTTCCAAAGGCAGTCTCCAATAGTCAATAATTTTATACGACTCCTTTTAAGGTTTTCAGTTTTTTTTAAAGATTGAACAAAAGGATTTTTAAACCAAAACCTAAGAATTCTTTTCTAAAGAAATAAGTTTGTTTTTAAAACCTAAGTTAAAGATTTAACCGGTTAGGGTTACTTAGGTAACCAATTAGGACAATGTAAAGATAAGTAAGGTTATATAAGAATGTTGGTTATATTACCAACAGTTCTAACCCTTACTTTTATTAATCTCAGAACGTCGCACGCCGAAGTGTCCCAACGGGATTTAACTCGACTTTTGGACACAGCTTTTACGAACAAGGTAAGTACAACTCCGCCTACAGCATGGGCTTTGTTGTGTATACTTGCCAAAGTATGATGAAAATGCTATGTAGTGTAAATGTTACCTCTTATGTGTTGTAGATAGTTTTAAGTTATAGGAAATGTTATAGAAAATGTCATGCTTTGTAGTATGCTATGATTATGTGTTAAGAATATGTTATAAAATGCTATGATGATATGCTATGGTATATGCTATGGTATGTTATGTGTTATAAAAAGTTGAAATGCTATGATTTAGAATGCCATGGAATAGGTTATGATGATAAGATTATAAATTAATTGTGTGACATATCACGATGTATGCTCACTAATTAATACAATTAAGTATGAGATAATGAAAGTTATGATGGCAAATAATTTGCCTGTGTCGTACCGACCCGCTTTAGGTCAGGTTGAACTATGGATTGAATTGGAAATGGTTTGGCCGCCCCAACCAATTCATAGTTACGCGCCCGGTACGAACACTTACGTTATGGGGCCCACAAGATAAGACAAGATAAGTTATGATAAGTTAAGAAAGCAAGTTACGATTAATCAAGCAAGCATAATGAAGCATAAATGGCTCATGCATAAGTTAAGATAAGTTATATTATGTTATGCTTAAGTTATGATTAGTGTGGTATGCTAGTTAGGATATGTGTGATGTGTTTTATTTAAAGTAAATTGCGGTATAGAATAGTTGTACTTGCTGAGCGAAAGCTCACTGTCTTACGTCTGTGCTGTAGGTAAGCAGCCTGGAAATAATTCTTGATGCAAGATGGAGGGCATGGTTTGGCGGACTGTGAAATGTGGGAATAAACCGCTACGCGTTTCGTTATATTATGTAATTATGAAATAAGTTTTATTTACACCCAAACAACGTAATTAATGTTCGATATACATTTATATTTCGTATGTAAGTACAGTATAAAAAAAAAAAAAAAATTTCCGCTGTGTAAGTTATGTATGTACGATATGTATGTAAGGTAACGACCTGTGCTAGGCGGGTCGTTACAGATCCAAAAAATAAAGAAGATTACACCGGTCAGTTGAACAAAATTCAGGACCGGCAAGGCCAGTCCGGCTTGTCATGCTGGTTAGGAAAACCTAAAAAAACCTATTTTTGTGTGGTAATCCAAAAAACATAAAAGAACACATCGGTCAGGCGAATAAAAGTATGGACCGGAACGACCGATCAGGCCAGTTATGGCGGTCAGGAAAACCGAAAAATTTCTAATTTGTTGTGCTGATCAAAAAAACAAAGAAGCCCAAAGTGGTCCGGTGAAAAAAATTCCGGACCGACCGGACCGTTCAGGCCGGTCATTCTGGTCTGGAAAACCCAAAAAATTTTACTTTATGTGGTGATCCAAAAAAACAAAGAAGATCACACCGGTCAGTTGAACAAAATTCCGGACCGGCAAGGCCGGTCAGGCTAGTCGTAGTCAGGCCGGTCAGGAAAACCCAAAAAATTCTACTTTGATGTGATGATCCAAAAAACAAAGAAGATCACATCGGTCAGTTGAACAAAATTCAAGACCGACAAGGCAGGTCAGGCTAGTCATGCCGGTCAGGAAAACCTAAAAAAACCTAATTTTTTGTGGTAATTCAAAAAACATAAAAGAATACATCGGTCAGGCGAATAAAAGTATGGACCGGAACGACCGATCAGGCCAGTTATGCCAATCAGGAAAACCGAAAAATTTCTAATTTGTTGTGCTGATCAAAAAAACAAAGAAGCCCAAAGTGGTCTGGTGAAAAAAATTCCGGACCGACCGGACCGTTCAGGCCGGTCATTCTAGTATGGAAAACCCAAAAAATTTTACTTTATGTGGTGATCCAAAAAAACAAAGAAGATCACACTGGTCAGTTGAACAAAATTCCGGACCGGCAAGGCCGGTCAGGCTAGTCGTAGTCAGGCCGGTCAGGAAAACCCAAAAAATTCTACTTTGATGTGATGATCCAAAAAACAAAGAAGATCACATCGGTCAGTTGAACAAAATTCAAGACCGACAAGGCCGGTCAGGCTAGTCATGCCGGTCAGGAAAACCTAAAAAAACCTAATTTTTTGTGGTAATTCAAAAAACATAAAAGAATACATCGGTCAGGCGAATAAAAGTATGGACCGGAACGACCGATCAGGCCAGTTATGCCAATCAGGAAAACCGAAAAATTTCTAATTTGTTGTGCTGATCAAAAAAACAAAGAAGCCCAAGGCGGTCCGGTGAAAAAAATTCCGGACCAACCGGACCGTTCAGGCCAGTCATTCTGGTCTGGAAAACCCAAAAAATTTTACTTTATGTGGTGATCCAAAAAAACAAAGAAGATCACACCGGTCAGTTGAACAAAATTCCGGACCGGTAAATACGGTCATGCTAGTCACAGTCAGGTCGGTCAGGAAAACCCAAAAAATTCTACTCTGATGTGCTGATCCCAAAACAAAAAAGATCACACCGGTCAGTTGAACTAAATTCAGGACCGGCAAGGCCTGTCAGGCTGGTCATGTCGGTCAGTAAAACCTAAAAAAACCTAATTTTGTGTGGTAATCCAAAAAACATAGAAGAATACATCGGTCAGGCGAATAAAATTCTGGACCGGCACGGCCGATCAGGCCAGTTATGCCGGTCAGGAAAACCGAAAATTTTCTAATTTGTTGTGGTGATAAAAAAAAAATAAAGAAGCCCAATGCGGTCTGGTGAAAAAAATTATGGACCGTTCAGGCCAGTCATGCCGGTCAGGAAAACCCAAAAAATTCTACTTTATGTGGTGATCCAAAAAACAAAGAAGATCACACCGGTTAGATAGACAAAATTCCGGACCGGCAAGGCCGGTTAGGCTAGTCATAGTCAGGCCGGTCAGGAAAACCCAAAAAATTCTATTTTGATGTGATGATCCAAAAAACAAAGAAGATCACACCAGTCAGTTGACCAAAATTCAGGACCGGCAAGGCCGGTCAGGCTAGTCATGCCCGTCTGGAAAACCTAAAAAATCCTAATTTGTGTGGTAATTAAAAAAAACATAAAAGAACACATCGGTCAGGCGAATAAAATTCTGCACTGGCACGACCGATCAGGCCTGTTATGCTGGTCAGGAAAACCGAAAAATTTATAATTTGTTGTGCTGATAAAAAAAATAAAGAACACCAAAGCGGTCAGGTGAAAAAAATTCCGGACAGAACGGACCGTTCAGGCCAGTTATGCCGGTCAGGAAAACCTAAAAAATTCTACTTCGATGTGGTGATCCAAAAAACAAAGAAGATCACGCCGGTTAGTTGAACAAAATGCAGGACCGGCAAGGCCGGTCAGGCTGGTCATGTCGGTCAGAAAAACCTAAAAAAACCTAATTTTGTGTGGTAATCCAAAAAACATAGAAGAACACATCGGTCAGGCGAATAAAATTCTGGACTGGCACGACCGATCAGACCTGTTATGCCAGTCGGGAAAACCGAAAAATTTCTAATTTGTTGTGGTAATCAAAAAACAAAGAAGCCCAAAGCGGTCCGGTGAAAAAAATTCCAGAACGACCGGACCGTTCAGGCCAGTCATGCCGGTCAGGAAAACCCAAAATATTATACTTTGATGTGGTGATCCAAAAAATAAAGAAGATCACACCAATCAGTTGAACAAAATTCAGGACCGGCAAGGCCAGTCCGGCTAGTCATGCCGGTTAGGAAAACCTAAAAAAACCTAATTTTGTGTGGTAATCCAAAAAACATAGAAGAACACATCGGTCAGGCGAATAAAATTCTGGACTGGCACGACCGATTAGGCCTATTATGCCGGTCAGGAAAACCGAAAAATTTCTAATTTGTTGTGGTGATCAAAAAAACAATGAAGCCCAAAGCGGTCCGGTGAAAAAAATTCCCGACCGACCGGACCGTTCAGACCGATCATGCCGGTCTAGAAAACCCAAAAAATTTTACTTTATGTGGTGATCCATGTAACGACCCGCCTTGCACAGGCCGTTACCATACATACAAACATACATGCGTACTTATTTATTTGGCGTAAGCAGCGGAAATTTTTTTTTTTTTTTTTTTATACATTGCGGATACTTGCAAAATATAACGATGTTTGCATGCAAAATAATTTACATAATAAGATCAAAACGCGAAGCGGTTATCATCCCCACATTTCACAGCTTGCCCTGCCTCGCTCGCCACCTTGCACCATCAGTTGCTTGTAGGTTGCTTACCTACAGCATAGACGTAAGACACGTGAGCTTTCGCTAAGCAAGTACAACATATACATATCCGCGGAAACCAACATAAACATACTCATCATGACCTTACATAGACATAGCATATCATACATGTCATACATAACCTCCCATAGCATACATATCATAACATGTCATAATATCGCATAATATATGCATGTACCAGTTATGCTCTTATTATGCCATTGTATTCATTCTTATCTTATCTTATTAATGGGCCCCTTATCATAAGTGTACGTACCGGGCGCGCAACTATGATTTGGTTGGGGCGGCCAAACCAATTCCAACTCAAACCACAGTCCAACCCGACCTAACGCGGGTCGGTACGACACAGGCAAGCTTGCTTGCCATCATACTTACTTTTCATGAACTCATACTCGTTCTTATTAGTGAACATGCTTCGTGATGTCACTATTCATAACTCATGCTCATATCTTAACATCATGCCATAATATCATACTCATAAACTTATCATAGTCATATCGTAAACATAACATCATTCCATCATAAACGTCAAACATACTTGGCAAGTATACAACAAAAAGCCTATGCTGTAGGCGGAGTTGTACTTACCTTGAGTACTATGTCCCGAGACTTGTTGATCCACTTCAGGATACCTCAGCAGGCTATTTCCTGCTATATCAGAGGACATAGAGTAAGAATTATGTTCTTACAGAATGTTGGTAATCAAACCAACATTCATACCTATTTGTGGTTATATGTTCCCCCTTTCTTAAACAAGGCCGGATACTTTCTCAGTATCACGGTTAGCCCTAGAGATTAGGGTTTACTACACTTAAAGTGTACTTGATTGGTCACACAGGGTAACCTTGGCTAAACAGCCTTTCTAAGTAGCGTTGGACTACTATTCTTAAATCTTGGGCCTACGCCTTCTAAAATACAACTCAAAGGATTATTTCAGATAATCCGAGTTTTTTAGGCCCAACTAGTCATTTTCACTATTATATTGGGTTACGTTGGATAACCCTTGGGCTTAGGACCCAAACCAATAACGCGGTACCTTTCCCGGTTATGGTTCATTTAACTTGATTTAAACTCTTTCTTTATTTCGGAAAAACTTAGAGTTTTAAGATCATTTTATTAAAAACTCAGAATCTGATGAGTGGGTCTTTGTAAAAATCATTAAAAACATAAACTGCCTTTGGAACAGTTTCTCACTGAGAATTAGTCAGTGGATGTGCAGAAATGTCCTTTTCCTGCACTGTTTTAGAAAACTTTGTGCAGGAATTTCTTGTTCACTGCACAGTTTTGAAATCCAATTTTCTATTTAAAAATCAAAGCCGAATTTGAAAAAGTTTTCTTCATGAAAGTTTTAAAGCATTCAAAATCCTAAAACTTTCGTTTTGAACTCGAGACCCAAATCGGTCTCTAACCCACTCCTTTAACCTGTTAAACTCACCTGGCCGTGCATAGGGTCTGGGCACGGTCAGGCTCGGGTTTTCACAAAAACGAAGGCCTTTGGAGCCTTATTTTTGAAAAATGTTCATGCTGACCACTAGGAAAAATCCTACTCTACAACTTTCATGTTTTACATTTTTCCAAAATCAGCCTCTAAGGGCCTCAAATTTCGGTTTCCAGAAAACTGGGCAGATCTAACCCGAATTGGTAGTTTTTGTTCGTTTCTTGGTTTCTCGTCCTAATTCGTGCACACTACCTCAACCGAACACAGCGAGAGCCTAAAATCACCATGCAACATTTTTCTATCGTCCCATTTTGACTCACATGAAGCTCAAACCCGTCCATGCAAGTCAACAATCAAACGGCCATTTTAAGGGTTAGGGTTTTGCTTGTTTTTAGCTTTCTACCAACATAGCATACACATTTCCATCTAACACCCTAACATGCCATTTAAATGTTGTTGGGCAGATTTGGGGAAACATACAACCCTTAATTAATCTAGCATACAATCATACTCATAAGCACATACAAATGCACAATTAAACATCAATCAAAACACTAAATCAACCACCCTTAACTAACTAATCAAGCACACACTAAAATCTGACCTAAGGCAGAAATTTAAATTGAGCTTATGCTCATTACAAAACAGCTTGTAATACACTTAAATCTCTAATTTAGAACTTGAATTAAGAGATTTAAGTGCCAAGAGAAATTTTATCTTAGTTAGCCCAAATGTGGGTTTGCTTGGCTCAATTTCTCTCTTCCTTTCCCCTTGGTGCAGCCGGCCCTTAGCTCCTCCAATGAGCCTAAAATTTTCCAGCCACCTAGGGACAGCTCCTCCCAAGACTCCGGCCACTTCCCACAAGAATCAGCCACCTCCTTATATGTTTTCCCCTTCAATTTTCCTTTCCCCCTGCTGCTGCCACAGAACCGGCCAGCAATGGCCAATCTTGGTTCCAAAATTTTTCTAGCTTCTTGGCTTGCTTCCTAGTGAATGCCTAACACTCCTAAGACTAATTCCTTGGTTTTCCAAAGTTTTTCTTTCTCTTTGGCAGCTCCCTAAGGTTCGGATTTTTGGGCAGAAAATTGGCCAAAGTTTGCTTAGATTTTCAAATTTTTGTGAATAGGAAGCACTCCTATTTATAGGCAATTTTGAACTTTTTAAAATTACAAAATAGTCCTTCAAAGTTCACCAAATTGCACATAAGGGGGGTGAGGTGGCCGGCCATGGTTGTTCTAGAACCATCCTAATTCTTTCCAATTTTTCACTAAATCCATATAATGATGTCATAATCCAAAAGTAATGTGACATCACCATTAAGGCCTTATTTGGCCTAATTCATGAATAAACAGTATCTTTTAATGCTAAACAGATATAATTGATACTGTGGTCTTTGATTTACAGTACCGATTAATAAAATGCAGTCCAAAATTTATCTGTCGAATAATGGACTATACGAAAAATTCTCTTTTCGTTTCTAGCCTTTTAGCCTTTAATCTCCTACTTAGTGTGCTTGATTTTTCTATGGTGGTTTTGAATCTAACTTAAACCATTTTATCTGAAAAATTTGGTTTTCCGCAGTATACTTCCTATACCGCTTACCATTTTTCGATATCGTCAAAGAATTGATCTTTCTAGCCAATCTTTGACTTTCTTAGGTCAATGTTGCCTATTCTGACAACGTGGACTCTCTTGGTTTACTTTGACGGTTTTGGTCAAACTTTGACTTTCTGGTCAAACTTTAACTCTCGGGTCAAACTTTGACTTTCGTAAAAATCATAGCGTTTTTATACCTTTTTCCTCAAAAGGTCGTATGCTCAACTAAGCAATCATTTTTGAGTCTTATAAAAGCATAAGAACTCATAATTCTGAATAAAAACCCTAAACCGGGCTTTTCATAATTACCTTCATGGTACAGTTTAAATTTCTATACAAGAAATTATGACATTGTGAAATTCTAGTTATTACAATCTACCCCCCTTAAAAATTTTCGTCCTCGAAAATTAGAACAAATCAGGGTAGTTCTTTCTCATCTCATCTTCCAACTCCCAGGTTGCTTCTTCGACCATGTGGTTTCGCCACAATATTTTAACCATGGGAATGGTTTTGTTCCTTAAGACCTTCTCTTCCCGATCCAGAATTTGAACTGGCTTTTCTTCATAGGTTAAGTCCGTATGAACCTCCACTGGTTCCTGACTAAGCACATGGGAAGGGTCTGGCACATACTTCTTTAGCATCGACACATGGAAAACATTATGCATCGAAGCTAACTCAGGCGGTAGGGCAAGCTTATAGGCGACCTTTCCAATTCGTTCAAGAATCTCAAATGGTCCTGTATACCTCGGACTAAGCTTTCCCTTTTTACCAAATCGCATCACTCCCTTCATAGGAGTCATCTTGATGAACACCGCATCTCCCACTTGGAATTCCAAGGGCCTCCTACGTTTATCGGCATAACTTTTCTGTCTGCTAAAAGCTATGTCGAGCCTCTGCTTGATCATCTGAATATCCTCAGAGGTCTTCTTAATGAAGTCTGTGGTTTGCAGCTGCTTCTGCCCCACTTCCTGCCAGTGGATAGGCGATCGGCATTTTCTTCCATACAATGCTTCAAATGGAGCCATACCAATCGAAGCATGATAACTGTTGTTGTAGGAGAATTCGATCAATGGCAGCTTCTGATCCCAATTTCCTTTGAAATCCAGCACACATGATCTTAACATATCCTCCAGTGTCTGGATGGTTCGTTCTGATTGACCGTCAGTTTGAGGGTGAAATGCCGTACTAAACTTCAATTTTGACCCCATAGCATTGTGAACACTAGTCCAAAATCGAGAAGTGAAGCGTCCATCACGGTCCGAAATGATCGATTTTGGTACTCCATGAAATCTGACGATCTGGGATACGTAAATTTCAGCTAATTTCTCCACTGAGAAGGTGACCTTAATCGCAATAAAGTGGGCTGATTTGGTTAATCTATCCACAATAACCCAAATCGAGTCATTCCCACTTGAGGTTCTGGGTAGCCCTACTACGAAATCCATAGTAATTTGCTCCCATTTCCATTCGGGAAGCTCTATTTTCTGTAATTCTCCGCCAGGATGTCGATGCTCCGCCTTAACTTTCTGACAAGTTAGGCATTTTGACACGAATTCTGCTACCTCATTCTTCATATTAGGCCACCAATAACTCTGTCGGAGGTCTTTATACATCTTGGAAGCTCCTGGATGTACTGAATACGGCGTCTTGTGTGCCTCAGACAAGATTTGATCTTTAAGAAATTCAAAGTTAGGAACACAAATCCTTCCTTTGAAGTAAATAGCACCATCTTCGGAGACTCTAAACTCCTTATTCTTCTCGTCAAAGAGTTGTGCTTTTAGCAAAGAAGAATCTTTCCTTTGATGTGACTTGATGGTTTCCAGAAGATTGGACTGGAGGGACAGAACAGATAATTTCCCCGTTATCAATTCCAAGTTGAACTCTGAAATCTCCTTTTGTAGTGGTCTAGGAAACATTCCAATAGACATCAGCATGCCTACGGACTTCCTGCTTAAGGCATCTGCTACCTTGTTCGCCTTTCCAGGATGGTAAAGGATCTGACAATCATAATCCTTTACAAGTTCCAGCCATCTACGTTGTCTCATGTTGAGCTCCTTCTGAGTAAAAATATACTTGAGGCTCTGGTGATCGGTGTAGATCTCACACTTGTTCCCGTACAAGTAGTGTCTCCAGATCTTAAGTGCGAAAACTACTACCGCGAGCTCCAAGTCATGCGTGGGATAATTCCTTTCATGAATCTTCAGCTGTCGGGATGCGTAGGCAACCACCTTCCCACTCTGCATCAAGACGGCTCCTAAACCATTTTTAGAAGCGTCACTATAGATCACGAAATTTCCTGCATCAACATCAGGAATTATCAACACCGGCGCACTTGTCAATCTCCTTTTGAGCTCTTGAAAATTCTCCTCACATTTCTGAGTCCATTCAAATTTCTTTTCTTTACGGGTAAGAGCGGTGAGGGGTGTAGCGATCTTAGAAAATCCCTCGACAAACCGTCGGTAGTAGCCAGCTAATCCAAGGAAACTCTTTATTTCCGTAACATTCTTGGGTGCTGGCCACGCACTAACCGCCTCGATCTTAGCAGGGTCTACTGAAATTCCTTCCTTTGTCACCACATGACCCAAAAAGTGAACTTTTTCCAGCCAAAATTCACATTTTGTAAATTTGGCATACAGCTGGTTTCGTCTAAGCGTCTCCATCACCAATCTAAGGTGACACTCATGCTCTTCTTTGGACCTTGAGTAAATCAAAATGTCGTCAATAAAAACAATGACGAACTTATCCAGGTACTCTTTGAATATTCGGTTCATGAGGTCCATGAATGCAGCTGGGGCATTGGTTAGCCCAAATGGCATAACCAAAAACTCATAGTGCCCGTAACGTGTTCGAAAAGCCGTCTTGGAGATATCGGACTCCTTGATCCTGAGCTGATGGTAGCCTGATCGTAGATCGACTTTCGAAAATACTACCGCTCCCCTAAGTTGATCAAAAAGATCGTCAATCCTCGGAAGGGGATACTTGTTCTTGATTGTAATCTTGTTAAGCTCACGGTAGTCTATACACATTCGTAGTGATCCATCCTTCTTCTTTACGAACAACACTGGTGCTCCCCATGGAGAGTAGCTTTGTCGGATGAATCCCTTGTCTAGCAATTCTTGTAACTGCACTTGTAGTTCTCTAAGCTCGGCAGGTGCCATACGGTAAGGCGCTTTCGATATCGGTGCAGCTCCAGGCAGCAATTCGATTTCGAACGAAATCTCACGTTCCGGCGGAAGTCCTGGTAAGTCTTTCGGAAAGATATCCACATATTCCTTTATAATGGGAACATCTTCCGGTGCCAATTCCACTTCACAATCTTTATCCACCATGTTAGCTAAATATCCTTGGCAGCCATTAGCTAACATTTTCCAAGCCTTCATTGCTGAAACCAGTTTAGTTGCTGAGTTCCGGGATTGCCCGTAGAAATTGAACTCCTCCTTTCCGTATGGATTGAATGTTACACAGCATTTTCGGCAGTCGATCCTGGCGTCGTATTTGCCTAAGAAATCCATTCCTAAGATCACATCAAAATCCTGTAACTTGATCGCGATGAGATCTACGAATAATTCTCGGCCACAGATAGTCACGGAAGCATTTCGTATCCAAGAATTGGACCACAAAATCTCTCCGGACGGCAAAGAGGTTTTGAAGGGCTGATCTAAACTATTCACACCTCTTCCTAACTTCTGGGCGAACTCCAGGGATACAAATGAGTGAGTAGCTCCAGAATCAAACAAGGCGATAGCATCATAGGTGGCGATAGAAATCTGACCTGTCACCACATGTGAAGTTCCAGCCTCAGCATCACCTCTGGTGTAAGCATATATCCTGGCTTGAGGTTCAGGAGCCTCTAATCTGCCTTGGTTGATCGAGGATCCCTCAAGCCTAGCTTGGACAGCATGCAACTGACTGTTCGTATTCCGGCTCGGGTATGGAGGATTCTGGCCTTGGTTGTTTAGATGGCAATTCTTTGCATAATGCCCCTCCTTGCCACACAAATAGCAGGCATTCGACCCCATTCTACAGATTCCCGGATGTTTTCTCCCACACTTGGCGCATGCCGGGTAGTCAGTATTATTACCCTCATTTCCTTTATTATTCCTCTTCTGAGGGTAATTCTTTTGTTGTCCCTGACCCGAGAAATTTCCCTTTCTCTTGTTCCTCCCAAACTGTTTGGAACCTTGGGCAGGGTTACTAACTTGTCCTTTCGGGGGCGTTTCAAAATTCTGACGGGGCTGTGTTGGCTTCACCACGGCTTTTTCATCCCTTTTTGCCCTGAAGATCTGAGCCCTTGCTTCTTTATCCTGGTTAATCCAGTATTCGGCCCTTATCGCACGACTCACGCAGTCGGATACCAGGGTAGGTGGGTTACTACCAACGCTAACTTGCTTGGCGATATCTGTCCGGAACATCTTCATCATTCTTCTAACTTTTTCTGTTTCATTGGGAACCAGTTCCGGACACAACCGGGCCAACTGTTCAAACTTCTTGACAGCCTCCATTACTGTCATTGAGCCCTGTTTCAAACTGGCGAACTCATCTTGCTGGGCTGCCAGAATTTCCCTATTGTAGTACATGGTGCGGAATTCTGTCACAAAATCTTGCCAGCCCATGGCGGTAACATCTCGCCGCATCTGAACAGTCATCCACCAGTGTTTGGCGTCTTTCTTGAGAGCGAAGGAAGCACA
The DNA here is from genome assembly GCA_025413025.1 of Ficus hispida. NCBI lineage: Eukaryota > Viridiplantae > Streptophyta > Magnoliopsida > Rosales > Moraceae > Ficus > Ficus hispida. Next base: position 22,917,603 of record CM046362.1, on the reverse strand, counting down.
GAGAACCTTTTCCTGCTCCGATAACCTCATGAAGTCCGGGATGACTTGGACATCAATTAACAAATTATCCGCAGCTATCGGATCCATTAACCCCTCAAATTCAGGTGCTTTCATCCTCCTAAATCTCTCATACAGTAAATCTTCCCGTACTGGCGGTAAGTTTACTGGAACTCCTACAGGTGCTACCGGAATCTCAACATTCCGTGGATCCTCTTGTTGTACTTCCGGTTGGACTTCTGGTACCGGAGGCACCCTGTTCTGCTGAAGAGGAACCTCATCAACCCGAGGTCTCTGGTTCATCTGAATTAATTGTTCTCGTAGTCTATTTGTCTCTTGCTGCTGTTCCAGCAGCTGCCGTTGCAAATTTGCAACAATGGTTGCGAGATCCGGCTCGGGCGGATTTTCAGGCACTGTTCGTCGTGGACGAACCATTTTCTTGATCCTATCAAAACATAAGAAAAGATATTATCATACCGGAAATATCCCTTCTTTCATACATTTATCGTCATACATAACATAATTCTTCATATCATAACTTATTCATCGTATCATGGCACGTAACAACTCGTAACATGCCTTTCATCATCATATCATAATATTTCATACTTGAACTTTCTTTTTGTATTCTTACAAAAAGTACATTATATTCACAATTTCGTAATTACATCTTGATACGATTTCTGTACATATAGGGCCAAAATTTCGGATGGAAGTGTCTAACACTTTCCCATCATACATCAGTACAAGCCTATCATCCAAAAATATAAGCTAGTACATATCAGTCGTAAAATAAAAATATATACAGAGTCAGCCTAATCTATCTGCTCGTCCGTAACTACTGAGGGTGCGTCGGAGTCTGCATCGTCATCTCCATCGTGCAATGGAAACTCCTCAGGGTCCTCATCAAAATCCTCCTCCTGCCAGTCCTCAGGCTCAAACTCTGGCCCGGGCTCCATATCCTCCTCATCGTCCGCGAACCAGTCCTCCTGTTCTGGCTCCGGCTCCATGTCCTCCTCCTCATCGCTAGAAATATCGATGATCGGGGGGTCTTCCGGCTGATCCTCCGGAACAACTATAAGATCATCGGGGTCAAAATCATCCCCGCCCTCGTCAGCCTCGGCGTCCTGGGGCGGCACCGCCTGTACCGGCTCGGCTGGAATCGGGTCCTCAGGAAAGACTGGACCAGGCCCGAAAAATGGCTCTCCCATCCCAGCGTCGTCGACCGGTGCCTGATGACCCTCTGCGACACCAGCGGCCTGCATAGCCTGTACCACGGCCTCGGCCCCCATAATATCCTCTATCATGTTCCCCACCGTCGTCTCAGGCAACGGCATGGGAACGTACTACCGGATCTGCGGAGGCAATCCGTCCCGGAAAGTCTGTAGGGATATCATCCCTGGGTTAGCCAAGTCCCGGGGGACGTAAGGCAACAGCTCCTCCTGAAACCGCCTGCAGTAATGGCTCATGGGCTCCTACGGGTAGGCGTGCCACACTGCTGAAAAACTAAGGTATCGGGCATGATACATATCCCGATACATCGCAGGATCGCGATGAAGTCCACCGGCACCCTCGTCCGGTAGCGGTCCAAAACGTGCGACTAGCAACGCACGGAAATGCGTCCAAGTACGACTCGGCATCGATCCTTCTCCTATGGTCATCCACCATAGCCGTGCGTCTACTGCCAGACACCGACTGGCTAACGAAACCTGGAGTCGCTCCTCTATATGGCATATGTAAGAACTAGAATTTTACAACGTCACAATTTCTTGTATAGAAATTTAAACTGTACCATGAAGGTATTTATGAAAAGCCCGGTTTAGGGTTTTTATTCAGAATTATGAGTTTTTATGTTTGTAAAAGACTCAAAAATGATTGCTTAGTTAAGCATACGACCTTTTGAGGAAAAAGGTATGAAAACGCCATGATTTTTACGAAAGTCAAAGTTTGACCCGAAAGTCAAAGTTGACCTGAAAGTCAACGTTTGACCGAAAATCATCAAGTTGACCAAATAAGTTCATGTTGCCAGGATAAGCAACATTTGACCTAAGAAAGCCAAAAATTTGCTAGAAAGATCAATTCTTTGACGATATCAAAGAATGGTAAGCAGTATAGGAAGTATACTGCGGAAAACCCATTTTTCAGATAAAATGGTTTGAGTTAGATTCAAAACCACCATAGAAAAATCAAGCACACTAAATAGGAAATTAAAAGCCAAAAGGCTAGAAACGAAAAGACAATTCTTCGTATGGCCTATTATTAGACAGATAAATTTTGGACTGTATTTTATTAATTGGTACTGTGAATCAAAGACCACAGTACCAACCATATCTGTTTGGTATTAAAGTATACTGTTTAATCAAGAATGAGGCCAAACAAGGGTTTAATGATGTCACATAGCTTTTTAATTATGACATCATTAATTTGATTTAATGAAAATTTTGGAAAGAATTAGTTGGTTCTAGACTTGGAATGGCCGGCCACCTCACCCCCTTTTTGTGCAAATTGGCTAATTTTGAGGGACTATTTTGCAATTTTGAAAAGTTCAAATTTGCCTATAAATAGGAGTGCATTCTATTCACAAAAATGTGAAAATTTAGGCAAACTTTGGCCAAATTTCAGCACAAAATCCGACCATATTAGGAGCTGCCAAAGAGAAAGAAAAAGTTTGGGGAACCAAGAATTTAGTCCTAGGAGGGTTCGGTTTGCACTAGGAATCAAGCTAGAAAGCTGAAAAAAATTTTTGGAGCCAAACTAGCCATAGTGGCCGGTTGTGTGGCTGCTGCAAGGGGGGCGAAATTTTGAGGTGGAAAACTAGTGAGGAAGTGGCTGATTGCTGTGAAACTTGGCTGGAAACTTGGTTGGTGCATGCACTAGGAGGCTGGAAAATTTCAAGCTCATTAGGTGGAGCTAGGGCCGGCTGCACCAAGGAGAAAGGAAGGGAGAAAGATCGAGCCAACCAAACCCATTTCCACTCGGATTAAGGTAAAATTCGTTTGGCACTTAAATCTCTCAATTCAAGTTCTAAATTGGAGATTTAAATGTATTACAAGCTATTTTGTAATGAGCATAAGCTCAATTTAATTTTCTGATTTAGGTCAGATTTTTAAGTGTGCTTGATTGGGTATTAAGGGTGGTTGATTTAGTAGTTTAGGCAATGTTTTGATTATGTTTATGATTGTTAATGATTAGGGTTGCATGATAGAAAGTTTAGTAAGTTATATGTTCCCCAAAATCTGATTATGCTTGCTGTAAAAATTTAGTTAGGATGCTAGAATGATCATGCATACAAATGGTTTGATGATTAGCCAAAACCATGCAAACCCTAAAACCTATAAGCTGCCATTTTGTGATTGACTTGCATGGACGGGTTTAAATTGCATGCAAGTTAAATTGGGACGTTAGAAAAACGCTGAATGTTGATTCTAGGCTCCCGCTGAGTTCGGTTGAGGTAGTGTGCACGAATTAGGACGAGAAACCAAGAAAATACCGAAAACTGCCAATTCGGGTTAGATCTGCCCAGTTTTCTGGAAACCGAAATTTGAGGCCCTTAGAGGCTGATTTTGGAAAAACGTAAAACACAAAAGTTGTAGAGTAGGGTTTTTACTGTGGGACATCGCGGACAGTTTTTAAAAATAAGGCTCCAATGGCCTTTGTTTTTAAGAAAAACCGAGCCTGACCATGCCCAGACCCTAAGCACGGCCAGGTGAGTTTAACAGGGCAAACGAACGGGTTAGAGACCGATTTGGGTCTCGAGTTCAAAACGAAAGTTTTAGGATTTTTAATGCTTTAAAACTTTCATGAAGAAAACTTTTTCAAATTCTGCTTCAATTTTTAAATAGAAAATTGGATTTCAAAACTGTGCAGTGAACAAGAAATTCCTGCACAGGAATGTTTAAAACAGTGCAGGAAAAGGACGTTTCTGCATATCCACTGACTAATTCTCAGTGAAAAACTGTTCCAAAGGCAGTTTCTGCTTTTAATAATTTTTACAAAGACCCGTTCTATGTTTTTTAACAAATGCTCTTAAAACCCTAAGTTTTTCCAAAGAAAAGGAAGAGTTTTTTTAAGCACGTTTAAATGAACCATAATCGGAAAAGGTTCCGCGTTATTGGTTTGGGCCCTAAGCCCAAGGGTTATCCAACGTAACCCAATATAATAGTAAAAATGACTAGTCGGGCCTAAAAACTCAGGTTATCGGAAATAACCCTTTGAGTTGTTTATTAGAAGGCATAGGCCCAAGATTTAAAAACAGTAGTCCAACACTACTAAAGATGGCTGTTTAGCCAAGGTTACTTGGTGTAACCAATCAAAGTACACGTTAAGTGTAGTAAACCCTAAACCTTAGGGGTATCCGCGATACAGAGGAAGTATCCGGGTTTGTTTAAAAAAAAAAAGGGGGAAACATATAACTATGACTAGGCATGAATGTTGGTTTGATTACCAACATTCCGTAAGAACTAAATTCTTACTCTGTGTCCTCTGATGTAGCAGGAGATAGCCTGCTGAGGCATCCTGAATTGGATCAACATACCTCGGGACATAGTACTAAAGGTAAGTACAACTCCGCCTACAGCATAGGCTTTTGTTGTATACTTTCCAAGTATGTTTGATATTTACGATGAAATGATGTTATGTTTACGATATGACTATGTTAAGTTCATAAGCATGAGATTATGACATGATGTTAAGATATGAGCATGAGTTATGAATAGTGACATCACAAAGCATGTTCACTAATAAGAACAAGTATGAGTTCATGAAAAGTAAGTATGATGGCAAGCAAGCTTGCCTGTGTCGTACCGACCCGCGTCAGGTCGGGTTGAGCTATGGCAAGAGTAAGTCCATAGAGCGCGCCCGGTACGTACACTTATGATAAGGGGCCCATAAGTAAGATAAGTTAAGAATGAATACGATGGCATAATAAGAGCATAATTGGTTCATGCATATATTATGCGATGATGTGACATGATATGTATGTTATGTATGAGTTAAGTATGATGTGTATGCTATGAAAAGTTATGTATGATGAGTTATGTTTATGTTAATTGTCGCGGATATGTATGTTGTACTTGCTGAGCGAAAGCTCACGTGACTTACGTCTATGCTGTAGGTAAGCAACCTACTGGCAACTGATGGTGCAAGGTGGCGAGCGAGGCAGGGCGAGCTGTGGAATGTGGGGATGATAACCGCTTCGCGTTTTGATTTTTATTATGTAAATTAAATCGTATGCAAACATACTTACATATGTTATACATTTCACGTATCCGCATTATAAAAAAAAAAAATTTCCGCTGCTTACGTTACGCCTATTAATTAAGTATGCATGTATGTATGTATGGTAACAGCCTGTGATAGGCGGGTCGTTACAGAGTTGGTATCAGAGCGGTTCCCTGCTACCCAATTTCACAGTATGCCTGCCGTCGCTGCCATCATTGTAAGTAATTTTATTTTTATGAATAAGTAATTATTGATTATGTAATTATGTTATGTTAGACTCGCATTATGGATCCCGCTGGAGCAGATGGGGATCGACGTGCGGTGGCGTCATTTTACGAGTCACGCCCGCTACTTTTTGACGGCACTAGACGGATGGTGTCGTTAGCCGCGTGGCTATACGACATGGAGCAGATCTTCCATCTTTTCCATATTGAGGAGCGACTACAGGTCTCCTTAGCGAGCCGATGTCTAGCAGTGGATGTTCGGCTATGGTGGATGACTATTGGGGAGCGATCTTTGCCGAGTCGGACTTGGGCGCACTTCCGTGCATTGTTAGTTGCACGATACGGACCGATTCCGGATGAGGGGGCAGGTGGACCCCATCGTGACCCGGCGATGTATCGACAGATGTATCATTCTCGATACCTCAGTTTCGCAGTCGTCTGGCATGCCTTCCTAGAAGAGTCCATGAGCCATTATTGCCGACGGTTTCAGGAGGAGATGTTGCCATATGTCCCTCAGGACTTGGATAACTCTATGGCGTTTGCACTCCAGACATTTCGTGATGGACTGCCTCAGCCGATCTTACAGTATGTCCCTATGCCGGTACCTGGCTCGACCGTAGAGCACTTGATAGCTGATATCTTAGAGGCAGAGGCTGTAGTGCACGCCATGCAGGCCGCTGGAGTTGCGGATGATCAGCAGGCTCCAGTCGACGACGCTGGGATGGGAGAGCCATTTTTCGGGCCTGGTCCAGTTTTTCCTGAGGACCCGATTCCAGCCGAGCGAGTACAGGCAGTGCCTCCCCAGGAGGCCGAGGCTGATATGGCAGCCGATGATTTGGAGCCGGATGACCTCATAGTCCTTCCAGAGGTTCAGCCAGAGGACCCCCCAATCATCGACATATCGAGCGATGATGAGGATGATATGGAGCCAGGGCCAGAGTTTGAGCCTGAGGACTGGCTAGAGGAGGATTTTGATGAGGACCCCGAGGAGATCCCATTGCATGACGGAGATGATGACTCAAACTCCGATGCATCCTCCGTAGTTTCGATCGAGCCTGTAGATTAGGCTAATCATGTGTATGTATTTTGCTTTTATTTTGACTGATATGTACTAGCTTATATTTTTGGATGATAGGCTTGTACTGATGTATGATGAGAAAGTGTTAGACACTTCCATCCGAAATTTTGGCCCTATATGTACAGAAATCGTATCAAAATGTAATTACGAAATTGTGAATATAATGTACTTTTTGTAAGAATACAAAAAGGAAGTTCAGTTATGAAATATTATGATACGATGATGAAAGGCATGTTACGAGTTGTTATGTGCCATGATACGATGAATAAGTTATGATATGAAGAATTATGTTATGTATGACGATAAATGTATGAAAGAAGGGATATTTCCAGTATGATAATATCTTTTCTTATGTCTTAATAGGAGATAGATAATGGTTCGTCCACGACGAGCAGTGCCTGAAAATCCGCCAGAGCCGGATCTCGCAACTATAGTAGCAAATTTGCAACGGCAGCTGCTGGAGCAGCAGCAAGAAACAAATAGATTGCGAGAACAGTTAATTCAGATCAACCAGAGACCTCAAGCTGAAGAGGTTCCTTTTCAACAGAATAGAGTACCTCCCGTGCCAGAAGTTCAACCGGAGGTGCAACAAGAGATTCCACGGAACGTTGAGGTTCCTTTAGCACCGGCTGGAGTTCCAGTGAATCTACCAGTGCGGGAAGATCTACTATACGAGAGATTCAGGCGAATGAAGGCGCCTGAATTTGAAGGACAGATGGACCCGATTGCAGCAGATAATTGGCTGATTGATATCCAGGTCATTTTGGATTTCATGAGATTATCAGAACAGGAAAAGGTTCTCTGTGCTTCCTTTGCACTTAAGAAGGACGCCAGACACTGGTGGATGACGGTACAGATGCGGCAAGATGTTACCGCCATGAGTTGGCAAGATTTTGTGGCACAATTCCGCACCATGTACTACAATAGGGAAATTCTGGCAGCCCAACAGGATGAGTTCGCCAGTTTGAAACAAGGATCAATGACGGTAATGGAGGGTGTCAAGAAGTTTGAACAGTTGGCCCGGTTGTGTCCGGAACTGGTCCCCAATGAAACAGAAAAAGTTAGAAGAATGATGAAGATGTTCCGGACAGATATCGCCAAG
>CM046362.1:22870580-22909882 GCA_025413025.1 Ficus hispida | reverse complement strand
CACCGGAACGCGAAATTTCTTTCGAAATTGAGCTAATGCCCGGAACTGCTCCAGTATCGAAGGCGCCTTACCGTATGGCACCTGCTGAGCTTAGGGAACTCCAAGTGCAACTGCAAGAACTGCTAGATAAAGGATTCATCCGACAGAGCTACTCTCCATGGGGAGCACCTGTGCTATTCGTGAAAAAGAAAGATGGATCTTTACGTATGTGCATCGATTATCGCGAGCTGAACAAGATCACCATCAAGAACAAGTATCCTCTTCCGAGGATTGACGATTTGTTCGATCAACTCAGAGGAGCAAGAGTGTTTTCGAAAGTCGATCTACGATCTGGCTATCATCAGCTCAGAATCAGAGATTCAGATATCTCCAAAACGGCTTTTCGGACACGCTACGGACATTATGAATTTCTGGTTATGCCTTTTGGGCTAACCAATGCTCCAGCTGCTTTCATGGACCTGATGAACCGAGTGTTCAAGGAATATCTGGACATGTTCGTGATTGTCTTCATCGACGACATCCTAATCTATTCAAGGTCCCAGGAAGAGCACATACAACATCTTAGAATGGTGATGGAAATGTTGCGACGACATCAGCTCTACGCAAAGTTCACTAAATGTGAATTTTGGTTGGAGAAGGTGCATTTCTTAGGCCACGTGGTGTCACAAGAAGGGATTTCTGTGGACCCAGCTAAAGTGGAAGCAGTTAGCTTATGGCCAAGGCCTAAGAGCGTAACAGAAATAAGGAGTTTCCTCGGATTAGCCGGTTATTATCGCCGCTTTGTTGAGGGATTTTCTAAGATAGCAGCCCCTCTCACGACCCTTACGCGCAAAGGAAAGAAGTACGAATGGACTTCTAAATGCGAAGAGAATTTCCAAGAGCTTAAGAGGAAGCTGACAAGTGCGCCTGTCTTGATTATTCCAGAGGTCGAAGCAGGAAATTTCGTGATCTACAGCGATGCTTCTAAGAGGGACTAGGAGCAGTCCTAATGCAGCAAGGTAAAGTGGTCGCGTATGCTTCTCGACAACTGAAGGATCACGAGAAGAATTACCCGACGCACGATCTAGAGCTCGCTGCGGTGGTGTTCGCATTGAAGATCTGGAGGCACTACCTGTATGGGAATAGATGTGAGATTTTCACCGATCATCAAAGTCTCAAATACATCTTTACCCAGAAGGAGCTCAATATGAGGCAGCGAAGATGGCTTGAACTCGTAAAGGACTACGACTGCGAGATCCTCTACCATCCTGGCAAGGCAAACAAAGTAGCAGATGCCTTAAGCAGGAAGTCATCAGGCATGCTGATGTCCTTAGTACTGCTGCCCAAGCCGCTTCAAAAGGAAATCTCCGAATTCAACCTAGTGATGATAACGGGAAAGTTATCCGCTTTAACCCTCCAGTCCAATTTAATGGAGTCCATCAAGAACCTTCAAGGAAAGGATTCTCAGTTGATCAAGGCACAACTCTTTGGCGGGAAAAATAAGGAGTTTAGAACCTCTGCAGATGGCATGATCTACTTCAAAGAAAGGATCTGCATTCCTGATTTCAAGTTTTTGAAGGATCAGATACTAGCAGAGGCGCACATGACACCGTATTCAGTACATCCCGGAGCCTCTAAAATGTACAAGGATCTCCGAGAGAACTACTGGTGGCCAAATATGAAGAATCAGATAGCGAAGTTCGTATCCAAATGCTTGACTTGTCAGAAAGTTAAGGCAGAACACCGACATCCTGGAGGAGAATTGCAGAAAATAGAGCTCCCCGAATGGAAATGGGAGCAAATTACCATGGATTTTGTCGTGGGACTGCCAAGAACTTCAAGTGGGAATGACACGATTTGGGTTATTGTCGACCGATTAACCAAATCTGCCCACTTTATCGCTATCAAAGCCACTTATTCAGTGGAGAAGTTGGCCGAAGTCTATGTATCCCAGGTCGTTCGACTGCATGGTGTACCAAAATCGATCATCTCGGATCGAGACGGACGTTTCACTTCCCGATTTTGGGCAAGCGTACACAATGCTATGGGATCGAAACTGAAGTTCAGTACGGCTTTTCACCCCCAAACCGACGGTCAGTCAGAACGGACTATCCAAACACTAGAAGATATGCTAAGATCTTGTGTTCTGGATTTTCAAGGAAACTGGGATCAGAAGCTGTCTTTGATTGAATTTTCTTACAACAACAGTTATCATGCTTCGATTGGTATGGCTCCGTTCGAAGCACTATATGGAAGAAAATGTCGATCTCCTATTCACTGGCAAGAAGTTGGACAAAAGCAGCTTCAGACTACAGATTTCATCAGAAAGACTTCTGACGATATCAAAAAGATTAAGCAAAGGCTTGATATAGCTTTCAGTCGTCAGAAAAGCTATGCTGACAAGCGAATAAGGCCTTTGGAATTTCAAACCGGAGATGCAGTCTTTATCAAGATAGCCCCTATGAAGGGAGTAATGAGATTTGGAAAGAAAGGGAAGCTTAGTCCAAGGTATACTGGACCTTTTGAAATCCTAGAAAGGATTGGAAAAGTAGCATACAAGCTTGCCCTGCCGCCAGAGTTAGCATCTATGCATAACGTCTTCCATGTATCGATGCTCAAGAAGTATGTACCAGATCCTTCACATGTTCTCAGTCAAGAACCGGTAGAGGTTCAAACAGACTTGACCTATGAAGAGAAGCCGGTACAAATCTTAGATCGAGAAGAGAAGGTTCTGAGAAATAAGACAATTCCCATGGTAAAGGTTTTATGGCGAAATCATAAAGTAGAAGAAGCCACTTGGGAATTAGAAAATGAAATGAGAAAGAACTACCCCGAATTGTTCTAATTTTCGAGGACGAAAATCTTTAAGGAGGGTAGATTGTAATACCTGATTTTTTCATGTCTGAACGATTCTATGTATAAAATGTACATTGAACCGTAAAGGTATTTATGGAAAAAGCCCAGTTAAGGGTTTTTAATTATGTTTTGTGAGTTTTATGACTTTATAAGACTCAAAAATGGTTATGTATTTAAGAAAATGACCTTTTTAGGTAATATGGAGCAAAATCTTGAAATTTTGTAAAAAGTCAAAGTTTGACCAAAAACCGTCGCGGTTGACCAAAAGTCAACTGTTGACCATGGAAGTCAAAACTTGACAAAAAGGTCCCTAATTGACAAGAAAGTCGACGGTTGACCCGAAAAGTTTAAGAAATGACTCTATGTTTAGATATTGATCTGTATAAATTGCACCGGGTAAACCCGTGCCTTTTTGCAGATAAAAAGTTATGTTTAAGACATGAGAACCACCTTAGAAAATCAAGCACATTAAGTTGAAGCTTAGGGCAAAAGAGTTTGATGAAATAAGAAAAAATTTCATACCGTCCAGTATTACACGGATGAATTTTGGACTGCAGTTCGGTAAATCAATACTGTGCATAAGTGAATCCAGTATTGAAAATACCTGTGGTAACTTAAATATGGACTGCTTATTAGCAAAAGAGCCAAACAAGCTTAGACTTTGGCTTACCTCATGTAACTTTTTGATTATTACATCATTAGTTGAATTAAGGAAAATGGAAGAAATGAGTTGTCTTCCACCACCCTTAATGGCCGGCCACATACCCCCATCCAATGTCCAATTTTCTGATTTTTTGAGGGCTAAAGTGTGCAAATATGAGAAGTTTCCAACCTCTATAAATAGGGGTGGCCTTTGTTCACAATTAAAGAGAAAACTTAGTCAAACTCTTGCATTTTTTCTTCACACAAATCCGGACTTAAGGGAGAAGAGAAAGGCAAGAAAAATTTGCAAAACTTAGAGTGTGGAGGGCTTAGAGTGGTCGGGTTCAAGGTGGAAACCAAGCCAAAAAAAGTTGGAAAAAAATTTGGTGCCATTTCCCTAGTAAGGCCGGATCTAGGGGGGGGAAGAACCAAGCGTGATCCAAACCGGTTTTGGAGTTGTAGGCAACCGGATTTGGTGTAATTTGGTGGCTGAACTTTGGGCAAGAAAGGCAGCAAGTTGACACTTGCTATTCACCAAAACAGCCGGTGATTTAGGAGGAGGAAGGAAGCCGAATCTTAGCTCCCCGAGTCTAACCGAGTAAGGTAAAAACCATAACCGATCAAGTTTTCATTTAAATTTCATATGGTGAAATTTAAATGTATTTAAGCCATGGTTTGTAAGGGTATAAGCCCACTTTTAAATTCTGCTCTAGTTGGTAAATTATGTGCATGTGCTTGATTTGTTTAAGCCTAGGGTTTGGTGGTTCATTTTTGTGCATATTGTGCTTATTAAGTGTTTGATTAAATGCTTAGGGTTTTGTAGGATTATGATTTACGTTTAATTTGGCTTGCATGTTGAAAATTGAACTTTAGAAACGTTATGCATGTCTGATTTAGGCTCCCGATGAGTTCGGTTGAGGTAGGGTGGACGTTTTAGGACGAACACGAAATTTTAAACCGAAAACTGTCAACTCGGGTAGAAATTGACCAGTTTCAGGAAAAATAGTTTTTGAGGCCCTTAGAGGCCGAATCAGGGGAAACTCAAAACATGAAAGTTTTTAAGTAGAGTTTTTCCTAGAGGACAACGTGGACCGTTTTGTAAAATGAGGCTCCAATGGCCTTGGTTTTTACCAAAACCCGTGCCTTAGTGCCCAGGACCCGTGCCTTATGTGCCCAGGACCCGTGTACGGCCGGGACTTGTTCCACGGGATTTTTGACCACGAAAACGTCCGAACTGGGTTTTTCCCAAAACACGAAAGTTGTAGAACTTTTCGATGTCTAAAACTTTCGTGAAGACAAGTTTTTCAGAATCAGTCTTGATTTTAAGATGAAAATGGATTTCGGAAAACTGTACAGGGATTATGGAAAACTCTGTACAGGATTTTTAAATTGACACAGAAAAAGTGTAATTTCACAATTTCACTGTAAATTGACATTGTGAAACTGTTCCAAAGGCAGTTTCTAATAGTCAATAATTTTATAAATCTCAGTTTAAGATTTTCAGTTTTAAAGTTTAACAAAAAGGATTTTTAAACCAAAGATAGGGATTTCTGTTCTAAAAATGAGATTTTACAATCAAAGTTACCAAAGTGACCGATTAGGATAACGTAAAAATAAGTAAGGGCTTATAACTAAGGTTATGAAAGAATGTTGGTTATCTACCAACAGTTCTAACCCTTACTTTTATTTTATCTCAGAACGTTTTACGCGGAAGTGTCCCGGCGGAAATTGACTCCACTTTGGACACAGCTTTTACAGTCAAAGTAAGTACAACTCCGCCTGCAGCATAGGCTTATTATGAATACTTGTATAAGTATGTTTGCTATTTGTGAGTGTTACACGCTATATGATAAGTGCCATAGAATATCCTAGGAATGCTATGATTTTATATGAATAATAAGTGTTATGATTTTATGAATGTATGTTATGATGAATGGAATGTCAAGTATGCTATGATGTATAGGAGCATGATTAGGGTTAAGATATGTTAAGTTTAATTGAGTGAAACATCATGATGCATGTTCACTAATTAACAAAAGAAAGATTAAGCTATGACGGCAAGCAAGCTTGCCTGTGTCGTACCGACCCGCGTTAGGTCGGGTTGAGCTATGGCAAGAGTAAGTCCATGGAGCGCGCCCGGTACGAACACTTATGATATGGGGCCCATAAGTAAAAGTAAGGTTAAGTTAAGAAAGTTATGAAGAGATAAGAGAGCATAAGGAAGCATAAACGGATCATGCATACGATATGTCAAGTTATGTTATGAAATGTTATGCCATGTTATGATTAAGTTATGTTATGAAATGTTATGCCATGTTATGATGAAGAAAGGTTATGAAATGGTATGCTATGTAATGGTATACAATGTTATGTTAGGTTAGATTATGCTGTGTTTTTAATATTGCGGTATTAATAGTTGTACTTGCTGAGCTTTCGCTCACTGTCTTACGTCTATGCTGTAGGTAAGCAACCTGCCAGTAATCAATGATACAAGATGGAAGGCGAGGTGTGCTGGACTGTGAAATGTGGGATTAATGCCGCCACACGTTTTGTTTATTATGTCAATATTTTACAAGCTTTGTTTATACCTACACAACGTTTTAATTATTTAGTATAATTATCTACGTAGGTGCGTATATATATACGGCTTAAAAAAAAAAAAAATATTTCCGCTGTTTTACGTATAAGTACGTAAGTATGTATGTATGTATGTACGGTAACGGCCTGAGCTAGGCGGGTCGTTACACTTAGTCTCGTTATATTTCCAAGACTAAGAATCTTTACATGTGATCTTAATAGTCATGATGCACATGAGATTAGACATGGCATAACCATAAATTCATGGCATAACTTGACTTAGCATAGCTTTTCATAGCTTAACATGACTTATCGTGTCATAACATAGCATGACTGAGCATAACTTAGCATCATAACATGACATAACATATCATAACATTGCATGACATAGCATAACATGTAATCATATCATAACTTCGAAAATAGCTTACTACTTTCTATACTGCAGGTGAGGTTTGTACTTACCTCGATTTCTATGTCCACTACTGTGTCGCTCCAAATCCGGACACAATAGCAGGTTATCTCCTGCTATATTTAAGGACATAATTAAGAATTAAAAAAAAATGTTGGGGGATCTAACCAACATTCCATCATAACCCTAGTTATTAACTTATCTTAGTACAAGAGTATCAAAACATAGTATAAACTTTAAAACTTTACTATTTTATTTAAAACCCTTGAATTCTGAAAATTATATTTGAAATCAGTCCTTGAATTGATTCTTTTCTAACAAATTTGTTTCGAATTTGAAAATATTTCCTTCATGAAAGTTGTAGACCTTGAAGGTTCCTACAACTTCTGTTTTAAACTTAAAACCCAAATCTGACTTTAACTCACTTGTTTCTGCTTTTGAAAATTTTTCGACCATTTTCATTAATCCTAATTTGGTCTCGGGTTTTTGTAAAAATGAAGGTCTTAGAGGCCTTATTTTCAAAAACTGTCCGAGTTGGCCCCTAGGATTTTCCCTTCTCTACAACTTTGTAGTTTTAAATTTTTCATGATTCGGCCTCTAAGGGCCTCAAAATTCGCTTTTAAAATTACTGTCCAGTTTGACCCGAAACTGGCAGTTTTCGGTTCGTTGAGTTTTACGTAATCTAACGTGCACACTACCTCAAACGGATTCCCCGTGAGCCTATTTCAAACATGCATGCGTTACCTAAACATTTCATAAACATACAATCAGATCTTACACATATGATTTTTGTAAAACAAAAATCTTAAACTTGCATAACATTCTATTTCGAACTAACATATCGAAACCGAAAACTATCAACTACACATAGAGCATAGTACTTGAATTTAATTTTTATAAACTCATGCTTATACATAACATCAAACTCATAATCTTCTTATCAAAAACATGAATAAAAACTAGAGGTTAAAGAGTTTACCTCAAGCTTCACAGAACAAATTCTAGCTTAGGGTTTTGGAGGTTTTTCTTTCTCACTAGACCAACACCACAAACCGAAACTGTTTGCAGCTTACTCTCACTTTTTATTCGGCTTTAAAGGAGTAGGAGATATACTTGATGGTTGAGAGATGGACTAAAAGAAACCTATAACTTCTGCCCTTAATTATTTATAGACAAACTTTTGTTCTTGCCTTGCTAATTGGTCCTCCAATAACCTTCATTTTGCACACCACCCTTGTGTGTTGGCCGGCCATCATTGGCCTTAAACATTGAGTAAGCACAGCTAAGGTGACTTATTCACCCAAGCTATCATGCTATGTGGCACGGTTTCAAGTTGGCTGAATATTAGGTGATGATGTGCCAAAGTCTTAGCCATTCTAGGAGGCAAAACTTGATTAGTTCATGCCATGGTGTGTCTTCCTTTCATTGGCCGGTTTTGGTGCTGAAAATTGCAAGCCTTTGCTTGCCAAAGAAGAAAACTACGTAGATGACTCATCAAGGCTAATAACACTTAGTCATCAAAGCTAGAAATTTGATGTGTTTCATCCATGTAATGGCCGGCCAAGAGGTGTCATTACAAGCTTGATTACAAGCTTAGCAAGCAAAGCTATAAGCTTGCTTCATCAAACACTTGTCATACTCTCAAAACTTTTGAGCAATGGATAACTCTAAGCTGCAGATAAGAGTAACATATTTACTCAATAATCTCATGTGGTGGCCGGCCACACTTTGTTAAGTGTGAAAGTTGCAAAATGCAACATAGCTTAGTATGCAAAACTACTTTGCTTACTAGGCAAGATTAAACTTGTGTGGTATCAAATTCTAATGAACTTCAAATTTTTCATACCTTGCCTATTGGTTCTTAAGAGCAAAATATCAGCTCAACAACCCATAAAATGACCGGTCCCATTGTGCACAAAAATAAGCAAATGATTGGTCAATTTTTTGAACTAATCAAACTTAACCTCATTCCTTGGTTTCCAACTAGGTTAACCAAATCTTAAAAATCATCATAAGCTAATTTGAACTAGGAAATCTAACTAGAAAAATCCATAGTTCCATAAATTTATAAATTTATCTATTGAACCATAATTTTCTCAAAATTGCACTTTGGCCCCTAAAGGCAAAAATATTTGCACTTTAGTCCCTGTAAAGTGGCCGATTATGGTGATAGCTTTTGGCCTCCAATTCTTGCTTAATCAATCACCTAACACTATCTTAACTTTCTTAAAATCCATAACCATTCATTTTTCTTAAAATTACATATTGGCCCCTAAAGACAAAATATTTACATTTTAGTCCTTAAAGGGTGACCAATTCTCAAATTGAAATTTTTCATTCTTTTTAAGACCTTACTTGGCTTAACTCCTAAACACAGTTCATTTTCATACTGGCATACATATTCATAGCATATAAACATTTCTAATTACAGACTTTGATTGTTCACAACAGAAATCAAAATGTGTAAACAAGCTAGTCATTACAATCTACCCTCCTTAAAAATTTTCGTCCTCGAAAATTACATCAAGTCGGGATAGTTCTTTTTCATTTCTTCTTCTACTTCCCATGTTGCTTCCTCAATCTCATGATTTCGCCATAGAACCTTGACTAAAGGTATAACCTTGTGCCTTAGCACCTTTTCTTCTCGTGCCAAAATTCGAACCGGTTTTTCCTCATAAGTCAGGTCCTCATGAACCTCAATTGGTTCATGATCCAACACGTGTGAAGGATCCGAGATGTATTTCACCGTTACCATACATACATGCATACATTCTTACTTATTTAACGTAAACAGCGGAAATTTTTTTTTTTTATATACGTAACGCGTACGAGCGATTAGCCATATATATATATATATACGGCACGGATAAGCGGAAAGCATAATAATATAACGATGTTTGAAATACAAAACTATATACATAAAAAGAACAAAACGCGTAGCGGCTATTAATCCCACATTTCATAGTTCGCCCTGCCACGCTCGCCATCTTGTATCAACAACTGCCCGTAGGTTGCTTACCTACAGCATAGACGTAAGACGTGAGCTTTCGCTCAGCAAGTACAACATAATTATCCGTGACAATACAACTCAAAACATAATTCATCGTAACATTACATAGCATTTCATATCATAACATTTCCTACTTATCTCATCGTATCGTAACATCTCATACATAACATATCATAATCTTACATAGCATTTCATACTTAACTCATCATATCGTAACATTTCATACATAACATATCATAGCATTGCATAATATATGCATGAATCGATTATGCTCGTATTATGTCATCATATGCATTCTTAACTTATCTTGTTTATGGGCCCCATAACATAAGTGTACGTACCGGGCGCGCTCTATGGGCTTACTCTTGCCATAGCTCAACCCGACCTGACGCGGGTCGGTACGACACGGCAAGCTCGCCTGCCATCATACTTGCTTTTCATGATCTCATAATTGATCTTGTTAGTGAACATGCTTCGTGATGTCACTAAACTTAAGTCATACTTATATCTTAACATCATGCCTTATCTCAATAATCATAAACTTGATATCATCATAATAATCATAAGCTTGATATCACCATAATAATCATAAGCTTGATCTCATCATAATAATCATAACTTCGCATCAAACAAATCTAGCATACATTTACATCGCCCTCTAATAGCGATCATTCATCATACTTGGGTAAGTATACAACAGAAAGTCTATGCTGTAGACGGAGTTGTACTTACCAGTTTCTAACTCTCAAATTTAGCGCTTTTCCTAACCGAGTGGTTTTCCTGTTTTCACAGAAAAATCATAGGATGAGAATCATCCTATCATAGTATCATACAACCCTAGTTATCAACTTATCTTAGCATAAGGATGTCAAAAACATAGTATAAACTTTAAAATCCTATTATCTTTTGAAATTCTAAAATTCTAAAAACAAACTATATTTGAAATTAATCTTTAAATTTGATTCTTTTCTAACAAATCTGTTTCGAATTTGAAAATATTTTCTTCATGAAAGTTGTAGACCTTGACGTTTCCTCCAACTTCTGTTTTTAACTCAAAACTCAAATCTGACTTAAACATGCTTGTTTCTGCCTTTGAAAATTCGTCGACCATTTTTATTAACTCAAATTTTGGTCTCGGGTTTTTATAAAAATGAAGGTCTTAGAGGCCTTATTTTCAAAAACTGTCCGCGTTGGCCCCTAGGATTTTCCCTTCTCTACAACTTTGTAGTTTTAAATTTTTCATGATTCGGCCTCTAAGGGCCTCAAAATTCGCTTTTAAAATTACTGTCCAGTTTGACCCGAAACTGGCAGTTTTCGGTTCGTTGAGTTTTACGTAATCTAACGTGCACACTACCTCAAACGGATTCCCCGTGAGCCTATTTCAAACATGCATGCGTTACCTAAACATTTCATAAACATACAATCAGATCTTACACATATGATTTTTGTAAAACAAAAATCTTAAACTTGCATAACATTCTATTTCGAACTAACATATCGAAACCGAAAACTATCAACTACACATAGAGCATAGTACTTGAATTTAATTTTTATAAACTCATGCTTATACATAACATCAAACTCATAATCTTCTTATCAAAAACATGAATAAAAACTAGAGGTTAAAGAGTTTACCTCAAGCTTCACAGAACAAATTCTAGCTTAGGGTTTTGGAGGTTTTTCTTTCTCACTAGACCAACACCACAAACCGAAACTGTTTGCAGCTTACTCTCACTTTTTATTCGGCTTTAAAGGAGTAGGAGATATACTTGATGGTTGAGAGATGGACTAAAAGAAACCTATAACTTCTGCCCTTAATTATTTATAGACAAACTTTTGTTCTTGCCTTGCTAATTGGTCCTCCAATAACCTTCATTTTGCACACCACCCTTGTGTGTTGGCCGGCCATCATTGGCCTTAAACATTGAGTAAGCACAGCTAAGGTGACTTATTCACCCAAGCTATCATGCTATGTGGCACGGTTTCAAGTTGGCTGAATATTAGGTGATGATGTGCCAAAGTCTTAGCCATTCTAGGAGGCAAAACTTGATTAGTTCATGCCATGGTGTGTCTTCCTTTCATTGGCCGGTTTTGGTGCTGAAAATTGCAAGCCTTTGCTTGCCAAAGAAGAAAACTACGTAGATGACTCATCAAGGCTAATAACACTTAGTCATCAAAGCTAGAAATTTGATGTGTTTCATCCATGTAATGGCCGGCCAAGAGGTGTCATTACAAGCTTGATTACAAGCTTAGCAAGCAAAGCTATAAGCTTGCTTCATCAAACACTTGTCATACTCTCAAAACTTTTGAGCAATGGATAACTCTAAGCTGCAGATAAGAGTAACATATTTACTCAATAATCTCATGTGGTGGCCGGCCACACTTTGTTAAGTGTGAAAGTTGCAAAATGCAACATAGCTTAGTATGCAAAACTACTTTGCTTACTAGGCAAGATTAAACTTGTGTGGTATCAAATTCTAATGAATTTCAAATTTTTCATACCTTGCCTATTGGTTCTTAAGAGAAAAATATCAGCTCAACAACCCATAAAATGACCGGTCCCATTGTGCACAAAAATAAGCAAATGATTGGTCAATTTTTGAACTAATCAAACTTAACCTCATTCCTTGGTTTCCAACTAGGTTAACCAAATCTTAAAAATCATCATAAGCTAATTTGAACTAGGAAATCTAACTAGAAAAATCCATAGTTCCATAAATTTACAAATTTATCTATTGAACCATAATTTTCTCAAAATTACACTTTGGCCCCTAAAGGCAAAAATATTTGCACTTTAGTCCCTGAAAAGTGGCCGATTATGGTGATAGCTTTTGGTCTCCAATTCTTGCTTAAACTATCACTTAATACTATCTTAACTTCTTAAAATTCATAACCATTCATTTTTCTTAAAATTACATATTGGCCCCTAAGGACAAAATATTTACATTTTAGTCCTTGAAGGGTGACCAATTTTCAAAGTGAGATTTATCATTCTTTTAAAACCTTACTTGGCTTATCTCCTAAACACAGTTCATACTGGCATACATATTCAGATACTGTTTTCAACTGATAACAGTATACTTGCACTGGATCATAATCCAGAATTTATCTGAACTGCGTCTAGGGTTCTCTTATTATTAGAAACTACTAACAGAGAATTATATATCATAGATTTGCCTTTTACTACAAAAAGGTCTTTCATAAATAACTTATCGAATCCTTTAATCAAGAATTCAATACTTTAACTGATAAAACATAACACATAAACATTTCTTAATTACAAACTTTGATTGTTCACAACAGACATCAAAATTTGTAAACAAGCTGGTCATTACATTTTATACCTTTTTACTCAAAAGGTCATATGCTTGACTAAGCAATAATTTTTTAGTCTTATAAGAATATAAGAACTCTCAAATTTTAATAAAAACCCCGAACCGGGCTTTTTCATAAATACCTTCATGGTACAATTCAATATCTATACAAGACATTGTGACTTTGAAAATTCTAGTTATTACAGGTAGCATATAAGCTTGCCCTGCCGCCAGAATTAGCCTCAATGCACAATGTTTTCCACGTTTCGATGCTAAAGAGGTATATATCGGACCCTTCCCATGTGCTTAGTCAAGAACCAGTAGAGGTTCAAACGGACTTAACTTATGAAGAGAAGCCAGTTCGGATTCTGGATCGGGAAGAAAAGGTCCTAAGGAATAAAACCATTCCCATGGTCAAAGTGTTGTGGCGAAACCACAAGGTTGAGGAAGCAACCTGGGAATTGGAAGACGACATGAGAAAGAATTACCCCGGACTGTTCTAATTTTCGAGGACGAAAATTTATAAGGGGGGTAGATTGTAAGATCTAGAAAATTCAACGTTTTGAGTTCTCGTATAGAAATTTAATATGTACCGAAATGGTATTTATGAAAAAGCCCGGCTTAGGGTTTTTATTAATTTTCATGAGTTCTTATGGCGTCATAAGACTCAAATATGATCGCTTAGTCAAGCCTACGATCTTTTGGGTTCAAAAGATAGCAAACTCTATGATTTTACAAAAAGTCAACGTTTGACCGAAAAAGTCAAAGTTGACCATGAAGGTCAAAGTTGACCATGAAAGTCAAAGTTGATCCGAGGAGTCAAAGATTGACTAAAAAGGCCAACTATGTGACGGAATTTAAGAATGTTGAACAGTATAGGTTTCGTACTGCGAAAATCAATTTTTACGGACAAAATAGTTAGAATTAAACCTAAACCCGCTTTAGAAAAATTCAAGCACATAAATAGATTATTAAGGGCCAAAGGATTCAAAGCGAAAAGAAAAGTTTTTCGTATCGTCCATTTTATGACAGATAAATTTTGGAATGAAATTTAATTTATGAAACTGTGTATGAAGTAACACAGTATTAACGATGTCTGTTTGGCTTTAAATGGATTGCTTTTAAAGCTTTAAGCCAAACAAGCCTTAATGACATCACCTTATCCATTATTAATGACATAATATGGAATTAAGCTTAATTAGGAAAGTATTAGGTGCCAACTAAGCATGGGCTGGCCGGCCACCTCACCAAAAATGGTGTAAAAAGCTGTTTTTGATGGAGTTTTTGGCAATTAAGCAAAGTTGCCAAACCTCTATAAATAGGTGGCCATTCCTATTCAGAAAATTCAAAAATCTCAGCCAAATTCTGCCCAATTTACAGCTCAAAAACCGTCCCTTACAGCCAAGAGAAAAACAAGAACAAAAACAGAAATCCAAGTGTAGGAACCCTTGGGTGTAGTTCGGTTTTCAGCTAGGAGGAAGATAGTGAGTGCTGGAAATTTTGGACCTCTTTGTTAGCTTGTTGGCCGGCTGTTTGTGGGCTGGAAAAGGGTGAGAAAAAGTTGAAGGAAGTTTAAGGGAGTGGCCGGATTTAGTGGCCGACCTTGGTGGGCAGCAGCAGCCGAAGGCAGAAAAAAAAAAATTCTGGGTGAGCCTAGGGAGGAGCCGGCTGTACTAGGAGCCAAGGAAGAAAGAAGTTTGGACCAACCCTAATCAAACTTAGGGTTCATCAAGGTAAAATTTCTCATAACTTGCAGCTTTCAATTTGGTTCAATTTGCAAGTTTAAATTGTATTACAAGTTATCGGTTGTACGAGCATAAGCTCGGATTTTATTTTCGGCCCCTAGGTAGGTATGTGCTTGATTTAATGTGCTAGAGTAGTATAGTACGATTTTAAATATGTTTGATGTATGTGGATTGTATGTTAGTTGTATGGTTAAGTTTATATGCTCCTAATAGGTTTAGTCATGAGCTTGAATGCATAATTAGGTAATGAACAGATTTGGTACATGTTGTGCAAGCTGGAAAAAAAAAAAATCTGCACATCCTAATTATTTGAGATAAGATAATGGCTTGCATGGCTAAGTTTTTATTTGTGTTTAAGGAAAAATTAACGTTAGAAAGGCGCTGTTTGTTTGACTTAGGCTCCCGCTGGTTCGGTTGAGGTAGTGTGCACGTTTTTAGGGCGAGTACCGAATGAAGGATTTGAAACTGCCATTTCGGGTTCCAGTTACCCGGTTTTATGGAAAACAAATTTTGAGGCCCTTAGAGGCCGATTTTTGAAAAACGTAAAACATGAAAGTTGTTTAGAATAGTTTTTCCTATAAGACAGCGTGGACAGTTTTTAAAAATAAGGCTCCAACGGCCTTCGTTTTTATAGAAAACCGAGCTGACCGTGCCCAGACTTCATGCACGGCCAGGTGAACTTAAAAGGAGAAAACGAGTGGGTTAAAGTCCGAAATGGATTTTGATCAAAACATGAAAGTTTTAGAATGTTTTGAGATTTAAAACTTTTCTGAAGGAAATTTTTTCAAATTCGAATTCAGTTTTTCAAATAAAAATGTATTTCAAAAACTGTGCAGTGATCGGAAGGTTACTGCTCAAGATTTCTAAAAACAGTGTTGGAATTGGGTTTTCCTGCACGTACATTAGCAAGTTTTTAGAAAGAAGCTGCTCCAAAGGCAGTATTGACTTTCAATAATTTTTATAAAGAACCCACTCATAGGAATTTTAAAGAAAACCTTAAGTTTTCAAAAGTGGATTTTTAAACCAAGGTTCGGTGAGCAATAAACCGAAAAAGACACCGAGTTATTGGTTTGGGCCCGAAGCCCAAGGGTTATCCAACGTAACCCAATAATGAATTAAGATTATGGAATAGGGCCCTTGTCTCGAGGGTTACCTACAGGGTTATTTTAGTAACCCGTTCCTAATGTATATAAGTTAGATTATGGGGGCATATAAACGCAGAATAAAATGAATGTTGGTTGGGATAACCAACAAATTTAAAAGTAGGATTTTCAGAAATCCTTACGCTATGTCCTTTGTAATAACAGGTGATAATCTGTTATTGCGACCTGTTCAGGAGCGGCATAGCATCGGACTTAGAGTTCAAGGTAAGTACAACTCCGCCTACAGCATAGGCTTTAGTTGAATACTTGCCTAAGTATGAGTGATAAATGCTATGGTAGTTGATATGCTTAGGAAATGTTATATGTTATGAATATGCCATGATGAAATGTTATGTTATGATTAAGATGTATGATGAATTTATGATATGATAAGATTATGTTTTATGAATATGTGACATCACGAAGCATGTTCACAAACTCTAAATAAGAATGATTAAGAAATTATGAAAGATAAGTATGAAGGCAAGTAAGTTGCCTGTGTCGTACTGACCCGCTCGTAGGTCGGGTTGGACTATGGATTGAGTTGGAAATGGACTGGCTGCCCCAACCACTCCATAGTTGCGCTCCCGGTACGTACACTTATGGGGCCCATAAGCAGGATAAACATGATAAGCAAGATAAGCATGTTTAGTACGATAAGTATGATACGCTATGAAAAACCAAGCAAGCATAATCAAACATAATTGGCTCATGCATGATTAGGGTAGAATGTGTTATGTTAGATTTGAGTTACGTTTCGTATTATTAATTGTTGCGGATAATTATGTTGTACTTGCTGAGCGAAAGCTCACGTCTTACGTCTATGCTGTAGGTAAGTAACCTGTCAGCAACTTTTGATACAAGATGGCGAGCGGGGCGGGGTGAACTGTGAAGTGAGTGGGATATTCTGCCGCTACGCGTTTTTGTCTCTTATGTACATTATATATTATCCGGTGTTCGATTATCGCTTTTTGTTTTATTCATACATTCGCTATTTATACATCGTTATTGTTTATGCACTCTATAAAAAAAAAAAAAAATTTCCGCTGTTTACGTTAAGTATGTTATGTATGTATGTATGTACGGTAACGGCCTGTGCTAGGCGGGTCGTTACATTGCCTGTCTGGAATTTTGTCCAACTGACCGGTGTGATCTTGTTTGTTTTTTGGATCACTACATAAAGTAGAATTTTTTGGGTTTTCCTAACCGGCATGACTGGCCTGAACGGTCCGGAATTTTTTTCACCGGACCGCATTGGGCTTCTTTATTTTTTTGATCACCACAACAAATTAGAAACTTTTCGGTTTTCCTGACCGGCATAACTGGCATGATCGGTCGTGCCGGTCCATAATTTTATAAGCCGGACCGATGTATTCTTCTATGTTTTTTGGATTACCACACAAAATTAGGTTTTTTTAGGTTTTGCTGACCGGCATGACTAGCCTGACCGGCCTTGTCGGTCTTGAATTTTGTTCAACTGACCGGTGTGATTTTCTTTGTTTTTTGGATAACCACATCAAAGTAGAATTTTTTGCGTTTTCCTGACCGACATTACTGGACTGAACGGTCTGGTCGGTCTGGAATTTTTTTCACCGGACTGCTTTGGGCTTCTTTGTTTTTTTGATCATCACAACAAATTAGAATTTTTTCGGTTTCCCTGACCGGCATAACTGGCCTGATTGGTCGTGCCGGTCCAGAATTTTATTTGCCTGACCGATGTATTCTTCTATGTTTTTTGGATTACCACACAAAATTAGGTTTTTTTAGGTTTTCCTGACCGGCATGACTAGCCTGACCGGCCTTGTCGGTCTTGAATTTTGTTCAACTGACCGATGTGATCTTCTTTGTTTTTCGGATCATCACATCAAAGTAGAATTTTTTGGGTTTTCCTGACCGGCCTGACTACGACTAGCCTGACCGGCCTTGCCGGTCCGGAATTTTGTCCAACTGACCGGTGTGATCTTGTTTGTTTTTTTTATCACCACATAAAGTAGAATTTTTTGGGTTTTCCTAACCGGCATGACTGGCCTGAATGGTCCGGACTTTTTTTCACCGGACCGCATTGGGCTTCTTTATTTTTTTGATCACCACAACAAATTAGAAACTTTTCGGTTTTCCTGACCGGCATAACTGGCATGATCGGTCGTGCCGGTCCATAATTTTATTCGCCGAACCGATGTATTCTTCTATGTTTTTTGGATTACCACACAAAATTAGGTTTTTTTAGGTTTTCCTGACCGGCATGACTAGCCTGACCGGCCTTGTCGGTCTTGAATTTTGTTCAACTGACCGGTGTGATTTTCTTTGTTTTTTGGATAACCACATCAAAGTAGAATTTTTTGCGTTTTCCTGACCGACATTACTGGACTGAATGGTCTAGTCGGTCCGGAATTTTTTTCACCGGACCGCTTTGGGCTTCTTTGTTTTTTTGATCATCACAACAAATTAGAATTTTTTCGGTTTTCCTGACCGGCATAACTGGCCTGATCGGTCGTGCCGGTCCAGAGTTTTATTTGCCTGACCGATGTATTCTTCTATGTTTTTTGGATTACCACACAAAATTAGGTTTTTTTAGGTTTTCCTGACCGGCATGCCTAGCCTGACCGGCCTTGTCGGTCTTGAATTTTGTTCAACTGACCGGTGTGATTTTCTTTGTTTTTTGGATAACCACATCAAAGTAGAATTTTTTGTGTTTTCCTGAACGACATTACTGGACAGAACGGTCCGGTTGGTCTGGAATTTTTTTCACCGGACCGCTTTGGGCTTCTTTGTTTTTTTGATCATCACAACAAATTAGAATTTTTTTGGTTTTCCTGACCGGCATAACTGGCCTGATTGGTCGTGCCGGTCCAGAATTTTATTTGCCTGACCGATGTATTCTTCTATGTTTTTTGGATTACCACACAAAATTAGGTTTTTTTAGGTTTTCCTGACCGGCATGACTAGCCTGACCGGCCTTGTCGGTCTTGAATTTTGTTCAACTGACCGATGTGATCTTCTTTGTTTTTCGGATCATCACATCAAAGTAGAATTTTTTGGGTTTTCCTGACCGGCCTGACTACGACTAGCCTGACCGGCCTTGCTGGTCCGGAATTTTGTCCAACTGACCGGTGTGATCTTGTTTGTTTTTTGATCACCACATAAAGTAGAATTTTTTGGGTTTTCCTAACCGGCATGACTGGCCTGAATGGTCCGGACTTTTTTTCACCGGACCGCATTGGGCTTCTTTATTTTTTTGATCACCACAACAAATTAGAAACTTTTCGGTTTTCCTGACCGGCATAACTGGCATGATCGGTCGTGCCGGTCCATAATTTTATTCGCCGAACCGATGTATTCTTCTATGTTTTTTGGATTACCACACAAAATTAGGTTTTTTTAGGTTTTCCTGACCGGCATGACTAGCCTGACCGGCCTTGTCGGTCTTGAATTTTGTTCAACTGACCGGTGTGATTTTCTTTGTTTTTTGGATAACCACATCAAAGTAGAATTTTTTGCGTTTTCCTGACCGACATTACTGGACTGAACGGTCTGGCCGGTCCGGAATTTTTTTCACCGGACCGCTTTGGGCTTCTTTGTTTTTTTGATCATCACAATAAATTAGAATTTTTTCGGTTTTCCTGACCGGCATAACTGGCCTGATCGGTCGTGCCGGTCCAGAATTTTATTTGCCTGACCGATGTATTCTTCTATGTTTTTTGGATTACCACACAAAATTAGGTTTTTTTAGGTTTTCCTGACCGGCATGACTAGCCTGACCGGCCTTGTCGGTCTTGAATTTTGTTCAACTGACCGGTGTGATTTTCTTTGTTTTTTGGATAACCACATCAAAATAGAATTTTTTGTGTTTTCCTGAACGACATTACTGGACAGAACGGTCCGGTCGGTCCGGAATTTTTTTCACCGGACCGCTTTGGGCTTCTTTGTTTTTTTGATCATCACAACAAATTAGAATTTTTTCGGTTTTCCTGACCGGCATAACTGGCCTGATCGGTCGTGCCGGTCCAGAATTTTATTTGCCTGACCGATGTATTCTTCTATGTTTTTTGGATTACCACACAAAATTAGGTTTTTTTAGGTTTTCCTGACCGGCATGACTAGCCTGACCGGCCTTGTCGGTCTTGAATTTTGTTCAACTGACCGGTGTGATTTTCTTTGTTTTTTGGATAACCACATCAAAATAGAATTTTTTGTGTTTTCCTGAACGACATTACTGGACAGAACGGTCCGGTCGGTCCGGAATTTTTTTCACCGGACCGCTTTGGGCTTCTTTGTTTTTTTGATCATCACAACAAATTAGAATTTTTTCGGTTTTCCTAACCGGCATAACTGGCATGATCGGTCGTGCCGGTCCAGAATTTTATTTGCCTGACCGATGTATTCTTCTATGTTTTTTGGATTACCACACAAAATTAGGTTTTTTTAGGTTTTCCTGACCGGCATGACTAGCCTGACCGGCCTTGTCGGTCTTGAATTTTGTTCAACTGACCGATGTGATCTTCTTTGTTTTTCGGATCATCACATCAAAGTAGAATTTTTTGGGTTTTCCTGACCGGCCTGACTACGACTAGCCTGACCGGCCTTGCTGGTCCGGAATTTTGTCCAACTGACCGGTGTGATCTTGTTTGTTTTTTTGATCACCACATAAAGTAGAATTTTTTGGGTTTTCCTAACCGGCATGACTGGCCTGAATGGTCCGGACTTTTTTTCACCGGACCGCATTGGGCTTCTTTATTTTTTTGATCACCACAACAAATTAGAAACTTTTCGGTTTTCCTGACCGGCATAACTGGCATGATCGGTCGTGCCGGTCCATAATTTTATTCGCCGAACCGATGTATTCTTCTATGTTTTTTGGATTACCACACAAAATTAGGTTTTTTTAGGTTTTCCTGACCGGCATGACTAGCCTGACCGGCCTTGTCGGTCTTGAATTTTGTTCAACTGACCGGTGTGATTTTCTTTGTTTTTTGGATAACCACATCAAAGTAGAATTTTTTGCGTTTTCCTGACCGACATTACTGGACTGAACGGTCTGGCCGGTCCGGAATTTTTTTCACCGGACCGCTTTGGGCTTCTTTGTTTTTTTGATCATCACAATAAATTAGAATTTTTTCGGTTTTCCTGACCGGCATAACTGGCCTGATCGGTCGTGCCGGTCCAGAATTTTATTTGCCTGACCGATGTATTCTTCTATGTTTTTTGGATTACCACACAAAATTAGGTTTTTTTAGGTTTTCCTGACCGGCATGACTAGCCTGACCGGCCTTGTCGGTCTTGAATTTTGTTCAACTGACCGGTGTGATTTTCTTTGTTTTTTGGATAACCACATCAAAATAGAATTTTTTGTGTTTTCCTGAACGACATTACTGGACAGAACGGTCCGGTCGGTCCGGAATTTTTTTCACCGGACCGCTTTGGGCTTCTTTGTTTTTTTGATCATCACAACAAATTAGAATTTTTTCGGTTTTCCTGACCGGCATAACTGGCCTGATCGGTCGTGCCGGTCCAGAATTTTATTTGCCTGACCGATGTATTCTTCTATGTTTTTTGGATTACCACACAAAATTAGGTTTTTTTAGGTTTTCCTGACCGGCATGACTAGCCTGACCGGCCTTGTCGGTCTTGAATTTTGTTCAACTGACCGGTGTGATTTTCTTTGTTTTTTGGATAACCACATCAAAATAGAATTTTTTGTGTTTTCCTGAACGACATTACTGGACAGAACGGTCCGGTCGGTCCGGAATTTTTTTCACCGGACCGCTTTGGGCTTCTTTGTTTTTTTGATCATCACAACAAATTAGAATTTTTTCGGTTTTCCTAACCGGCATAACTGGCATGATCGGTCGTGCCGGTCCAGAATTTTATTTGCCTGACCGATGTATTCTTCTATGTTTTTTGGATTACCACACAAAATTAGGTTTTTTTAGGTTTTCCTGACCGGCATGACTAGCCTGACCGGCCTTGTCGGTCTTGAATTTTGTTCAACTGACCGGTGTGATTTTCTTTGTTTTTTGGATAACCACATTAAAGTAGAATTTTTTACGTTTTCCTGACCGACATTACTGGACTGAACGGTCTGGTCGGTCCGGAATTTTTTTCACCGGACCGCATTGGGCTTCTTTATTTTTTTGATCACCACAACAAATTAGAAACTTTTCGATTTTCCTGACCGGCATAACTGGCATGATCGGTCGTGCCGGTCCATAATTTTATTCGCCGGAACGATGTATTCTTCTATGTTTTTTGGATTACCACACAAAATTTGGTTTTTTGAGGTTTTGCTGACCGGCATGACTAGCCTGACCGGCCTTGTCGGTCTTGAATTTTGTTCAACTGACCGGTGTGATTTTCTTTGTTTTTTGGATAACCACATCAAAGTAGAATTTTTTGCGTTTTCCTGACCGACATTACTGGACTGAACGGTCTGGTCGGTCCGGAATTTTTTTCACCGGACCGCTTTGGGCTTCTTTGTTTTTTTGATCATCACAACAAATTAGAATTTTTTCGGCTTCCCTCACCGGCATAACTGGCCTGATTGGTCGTGACGGTCCAGAATTTTATTTGCCTGACCGATGTATTCTTCTATGTTTTTTGGATTACCACACAAAATTAGGTTTTTTTAGGTTTTCCTGACCGGCATGACTAGCCTGACCGGCCTTGTCGGTCTTGAATTTTGTTCAACTGACCGATGTGATCTTCTTTGTTTTTCGGATCATCACATCAAAGTAGAATTTTTTGGGTTTTCCTGACCGGCCTGACTACGACTAGCCTGACCGGCCTTGCTGGTCCGGAATTTTGTCCAACTGACCGGTGTGATCTTGTTTGTTTTTTTGATCACCACATAAAGTAGAATTTTTTGGGTTTTCCTAACCGGCATGACTGGCCTGAATGGTCCGGACTTTTTTTCACCGGACCGCATTGGGCTTCTTTATTTTTTTGATCACCACAACAAATTAGAAACTTTTCGGTTTTCCTGACCGGCATAACTGGCATGATCGGTCGTGCCGGTCCATAATTTTATTCGCCGAACCGATGTATTCTTCTATGTTTTTTGGATTACCACACAAAATTAGGTTTTTTTAGGTTTTCCTGACCGGCATGACTAGCCTGACCGGCCTTGTCGGTCTTGAATTTTGTTCAACTGACCGGTGTGATTTTCTTTGTTTTTTGGATAA
This sequence comes from Ficus hispida, assembly GCA_025413025.1. Taxonomy (NCBI): domain Eukaryota; kingdom Viridiplantae; phylum Streptophyta; class Magnoliopsida; order Rosales; family Moraceae; genus Ficus; species Ficus hispida. The sequence continues at coordinate 22,887,027 of CM046362.1, read as the reverse complement.
CCACATCAAAGTAGAATTTTTTGCGTTTTCCTGACCGACATTACTGGACTGAACGGTCTGGCCGGTCCGGAATTTTTTTCACCGGACCGCTTTGGGCTTCTTTGTTTTTTTGATCATCACAACAAATTAGAATTTTTTCGGTTTTCCTGACCGGCATAACTGGCCTGATCGGTCGTGCCGGTCCAGAATTTTATTTGCCTGACCGATGTATTCTTCTATGTTTTTTGGATTACCACACAAAATTAGGTTTTTTTAGGTTTTCCTGACCGGCATGACTAGCCTGACCGGCCTTGTCGGTCTTGAATTTTGTTCAACTGACCGGTGTGATTTTCTTTGTTTTTTGGATAACCACATCAAAATAGAATTTTTTGTGTTTTCCTTAACGACATTACTGGACAGAACGGTCCGGTCGGTCCGGAATTTTTTTCACCGGACCGCTTTGGGCTTCTTTGTTTTTTTGATCATCACAACAAATTAGAATTTTTTCGGTTTTCCTAACCGGCATAACTGGCATGATCGGTCGTGCCGGTCCAGAATTTTATTTGCCTGACCGATGTATTCTTCTATGTTTTTTGGATTACCACACAAAATTAGGTTTTTTTAGGTTTTCCTGGCCGGCATGACTAGCCTGACCGGCCTTGTCGGTCTTGAATTTTGTTCAACTGACCGGTGTGATTTTCTTTGTTTTTTGGATAACCACATTAAAGTAGAATTTTTTACGTTTTCCTGACCGACATTACTGGACTGAACGGTCTGGTCGGTCCGGAATTTTTTTCACCGGACCGCATTGGGCTTCTTTATTTTTTTGATCACCACAACAAATTAGAAACTTTTCGATTTTCCTGACCGGCATAACTGGCATGATCGGTCGTGCCGGTCCATAATTTTATTCGCCGGAACGATGTATTCTTCTATGTTTTTTGGATTACCACACAAAATTTGGTTTTTTTAGGTTTTGCTGACCGGCATGACTAGCCTGACCGGCCTTGTCGGTCTTGAATTTTGTTCAACTGACCGGTGTGATTTTCTTTGTTTTTTGGATAACCACATCAAAGTAGAATTTTTTGCGTTTTCCTACCGACATTACTGGACTGAACGGTCTGGTCGGTCCGGAATTTTTTTCACCGGACCGCTTTGGGCTTCTTTGTTTTTTTGATCATCACAACAAATTAGAATTTTTTCGGCTTCCCTGACCGGCATAACTGGCCTGATTGGTCGTGACGGTCCAGAATTTTATTTGCCTGACCGATGTATTCTTCTATGTTTTTTGGATTACCACACAAAATTAGGTTTTTTTAGGTTTTCCTGACCGGCATGACTAGCCTTACCGGCCTTGTCGGTCTTGAATTTTGTTCAACTGACCGATGTGATCTTCTTTGTTTTTCGGATCATCACATCAAAGTAGAATTTTTTGGGTTTTCCTGACCAGCCTGACTACGACTAGCCTGACCGGCCTTGCCGGTCCGGAATTTTGTCCAACTGACCGGTGTGATCTTGTTTGTTTTTTGGATCACCACATAAAGTAGAATTTTTTGGGTTTTCCTAACCGGCATGACTGGCCTGAATGGTTCGGAATTTTTTTCACCGGACCGCATTGGGCTTCTTTATTTTTTTGATCACCACAACAAATTAGAAACTTTTCGGTTTTCCTGACCGGCATAACTGGCATGATCGGTCGTGCCGGTCCATAATTTTATTCGCCAGACCGATGTATTCTTCTATGTTTTTTGGATTACCACACAAAATTAGGTTTTTTTAGGTTTTCCTGACCGGCATGACTAGCTTGACCGGCCTTGTCGGTCTTGAATTTTGTTCAACTGACCGGTATGATTTTCTTTGTTTTTTGGATAACCACATCAAAGTAGAATTTTTTGCGTTTTCCTGACCGACATTACTGGACTGAACGGTCTGGTCGGTCCGGAATTTTTTTCACCGGACCGCTTTGGGCTTCTTTGTTTTTTTGATCATCACAACAAATTAGAATTTTTTCGGTTTTCCTGACCGGCATAACTGGCCTGATCGGTCGTGCCGGTCCAGAATTTTATTTGCCTGACCGATGTATTCTTCTATGTTTTTTGGATTACCACACAAAATTAGGTTTTTTTAGGTTTTCCTGACCGGCATGACTAGCCTGACCGGCCTTGTCGGTCTTGAATTTTGTTCAACTGACCGGTGTGATTTTCTTTGTTTTTTAGATAACCACATCAAAGTAGAATTTTTTGTGTTTTCCTTAACGACATTACTTGTAATACCTAGATTTTCCCGATGTTATTATTTCCTTTCAAAGGAATTAAATGTATACCATCAAGGTATTATTGGAAGAGAAACTCGGTTAAGAGTTTTCTTACATTTTATGAGTTTTCGGTATCAATAAAAATCAAAATGGACTATGAAACGGACCTTTTGAGTAAAAAGAGGACGAAAAGTACATGATTTTACGAAAGTCAAAGTCTGACGAAGAATGGTCAAAGGAGTGATTTTGCAGTATTGAAAAATAAAGTATACTGCGAAAACCGTCTTTACGGTTAAGATAGCATGCATAGGTTTTAAAAACCACCTTAGAAAATCAAGCACACCTAGTGGGAATTAAAGACCAATAAGGCTCGAAAAAAATAAGAAAAAGTTTTTACAGTCCATTTTTACGCAGATAAATTTTGGACTGCAGTCGAGTAAAACTGTACTGAATTGTACTGTGTATTAGTAAACACAGTATTAGAAATATCTGTGCAACATAAAAATGGATTATTTTAGAGAAAAGTAGCCAAACAAGGCCTTAGGATGATATCATATTTATGACATCATCCTTATTTGGAATTATGACATCATAATTCCATGAACCAAGCATTAGATGACAAGTGTCTTGTTCTAGAACAATTTTTGCTTGTTCTCCAAGGGGGATGGCCGGCCACCTAGCATGCCATTTGGCAAATTTTTCAAAACTTTAGGGGTCAAAATTGAATTTTGAAAAGTTCTCCTCTTGCCTATAAATAGGGGTGGTTGCTATTCATTTTATTCAAAATTTGGGGAGGTTCTTGCCATTTTTCTTCTTGAAAATCAGCAGCCAAGGAAGAGAGAAAGAGGAGAGAAAAATCAAAATTTCCAAAGGGGTTTTGCTTAGGGAATGTTCGGATTTTGAGTGGAAAGCCAAGAAAAAAGTTTGGAAAATTTTTAGAGACCCATTGGCCTAGTGGCCGGTTGTGGGAGAAAGGAAAGGAAGAGAAAAAAATTTGAGGTAGAAAGCCTTGGTGGTGTGGCCGGATTTGTGGTGAACCAACCAAGTGACCAAAAGAATTTTTGGTGCCTCTAGGTGAGTGGTGAGGCCGGTTGTGTTGACCTAGGGGGAAGGAGAAATTTTTGGTACCCAAGCCCTAGCCTTGAGCCAAGGTATTTTCTTTAGCTCTAACCTTTTTCAATTGAGCTTTCAATTTGGAATTAGTTGTATTTCAAGTTGAAATTTGTAAGAGCATAAGCTCAATTTAAATTCCATGCTCTAGATTAGTTAGGTAATGCTTGATTTAGGGTTTTAGGGTGGTTGGTTCAATTATGTTAATTGTTTCTTGATTATGTTTGTTGATTGATAGGTTGCATGCTAGATGATGAATGAATGGTATGTCCCCTGATTTTGAACAAATCAGCCCTAGACAGTTCATGTTAGGTTGCTAGTTTAAGTTGAATGTTTTGGTGTATGTATGAATGTGATGCAAAGATAGAACCATGCAACCCTAGATTAGGAGATTCGGTTTAGGGCTGCATGGACACGTTGGGTTAGCATGATTGAATATGTGGGACGTTAGAAACGCTGCATGTTTGCTGTGTAAGCTCCCGAAGTGGTCGGTCGAGTTAGAATCTGTAATACCCAAAATTTCGATGAACCTACGATTTCCTTTTAGATAAGGAAAATCCCAAGTTTGGAACTTGTATGTCGATATGAAGCTCATGATCTGAGCAGAATATCAGTTTATGTGTGGGTTCTCATTTAATTAGCCACGAGACTCAATAATAGTTTGCTTAAGTCAAGCAAGTGGCCTTTTGATTAAAAAGGGCAAAATGGGAATTTATGATTTTATGCCGGTCAAAGTTGACCAAAAAGTCAAAGTTGACCGAAAAGTCAAAGGTTGACCCGGAAGGTCAAATAGATGAAGGTGCTAAGATACGGCAAAGCAGTATGGATTATACTGCGAAAAACCTTCATTACGGCCAATCTAGTAAGAATAAGCTATGAGACCACCGTAGAAAAATCAAGCACAATTTTTAGAGCGTTAAGGGCTAAATAGTTTTAAGTCCTAAGAAAATCTGATACGCAGTCCAATAATTATGCATATGAATTCCGGACTGTAGTCCAGTGTGACAATACTGTTTTTGGTGAAAAACAGTATTGATATTATGTAAGTTAGTAAGGAGATGGACTGCAGGATTACGATTATTGGATTTTTAGTGTCCAGTGAATAATTATGAACGAAAGGGAAGCCAAGTGGCTCCGTCATAGTTGGCGACCTACAGGGACTAAATTGCAAATATTTTGTCCGTAGGGGCCAAAGTGCAATTTTAGAAAAGTTAGTAAGGATGGATTAGTATGTAATTATGGAATAGTGGATATTCCTAACCAAGGTTCCAACTAGGCCAAAAATTGGTTACAAGCCTAGTTGCAATGGAACAAGGAATTAAGTGCCCGTTTGGCAAACTAGTTCAAACTGGTATTTCCTAGCTCAATCCCAACTGAAGGAGTTTGGGATGCAAGTTCAGCTTCAATCTCCCATTGAACCGTTGCACAGTAAACCAAACTTGGTTTACTGTGCACCCATTCGTCTCTGTCGCTGTCTCACCCCTGTCTTGGCCACTGTTCACCACCCTCGTGCTCCTCCCCACCGGCGCCCATCCGCTGCTTGTCAATGGCTTCGCCCACTCCCCGTGAAGCAGATGCGGTGCAATGAATCCGACTCCACCTGATCACAATACAATTACACGTAAAAAGAAAAAACAATCAGCCCCAACTTTTCGTCCAAGTCACCGGCCCGGCGAAGGAAGCAAGAAATTGTCGGAGATGATGGAGTGGGTTGTCGGTGTTTGGGCGGAGAAGAACCCATTGGCACCACCGTGAGATTCGAGGCCAGAGGAAGGGAAACCTAGATCTTCACCTCCCTCGCGTGAACCCATTTGCGATTCCTTGCGCGAACTAGATCTCGCCCAACCACCAACCACCCCACCATCGCTCGTCCTCTGAAACTCATCGACGGAGAAGAAGGTCGTGAGACTCACCATCGGCGTTCCATGAAAAGTTGGTTTTGACCCATGGATCACGGTGAGAAACGCGATTGTGGGTGAAGGAGGCGGTCTTGGGCTCCAGGGAGGGGAAGGCGCCGAAGAGGGAGACGAAGTGTTGGCGGAATGGGAAAAAGAATGGGTTTGGGAGAATGAACATCGGGGAGGGTGGTGTTGGGCAGAGAGAAAAAGAATGGGAAAATAGTCTAGTGATGTGTGTGATTCTTTATAATTTCATAAATTTTTGTATTTTTTTTATTAGAAATCTATAATGAAATGTTAAATTTTTTTTAAAAATTTTAACTCAAATTTTTGTACGTGGAACGACGACGTTAACGCGGATTACGTATTGGACGACGGGGTAGAAGATAGTAATTGATGATTTTGACATTACAAACAATTTACTTGTTGTTGGGGTATAATATTACAAAAAAATAGTAATGGCAAATATTTCGCATTCTCAAATTTTCAAGTTGAACCTTATTATTTTGGCATACAGTCAGCTTATCCTAATTTTATTTACTAAAACATACGATATCAGCCTAAAAAAAATCCAAAAAATTGATTCCCATCACTTTTCTTAACAGCCAAACAAGGTCCTTCTTTTTTTAAATTTCTACTCAACTTAAACTTTTCCACCAAACACTCAACTCAACTTAAACTTTTCAACTCAAATTTTTTACCAAACACCAACCATTTAAACTAAACTTATCTCAACTCAAACTGAACTTAAAAATCTTAACTCTAACTGGTGCACCAAACATGCCCTAAGAATAAGATTAGAATGAAAAGATAAGCTTGGAAGATATTTGTTGATTTTCCACACTAAATGGTCGGTTCTTTGAATGCTTGGAGAGCAAGCAAATGGCTTGGTGATGTCATCAAGATGATGTCATCAACGTGACATAAGCGGATGATGTCACGAGGGTGATGCAAGCCAAACTTGGTGAGCAAGCAAACTTGCCCACCAAGGCTTCCAAATGGCCGGATTTTGTAGTGCTTGTAGAGCAAGTTGTTGGCTTGATGATGTCATCAAGGTGATGTCATCAAGATGATGTCATCAAAGTGAGGTAAGCAATGATGTCATCACGATGATGTAAGCGTGTGATGTCATCAAGGTGATGTCATCCAAGTGATGTCATTGGTGAGGTAAGCAAAGCTTGGTGAGCAAGTAAACTTGCCCACCAAGGAACCACTATGGCCGGCCACCTAGAAGGTCCAATGAGCAAATATTTTGCTCTTAGGCCCTTTTATGCAATTCTAGAAACCTTGTTCTTCACCTATAAATAGGTGGTGTTGGTTCACAAATTTTGGAGCAAGTCTTGTAGCTTAGCCAAGCTATGGCAAAATTCTCCCTCACATTTCACCCTAGAGGAAGAGCCATAGAAGAAATAGGAAAGAAAGAAAAAGCTGAAAACCAAAGAGAAAAGTGAGCTTGAGTGGTCGGTTTTCTAGCTAGAACCATAAGAAAAAGTTGAGAAAAACTTTGGTACCCATTGGAGGCCAAGTGGCCGGCCATGGGAGAGGAAGAGAAAGAAAAGAAAAGTGCAGAAAAAATGGGTTTAGGACAGCCGGATTTTTGTAGGAAAAACCACCCAATGACCAACAAGTTTTGGTGCTAATTAGAGGAGCAAAACCGGTTATGGACAGCCAAGGAGATAGGGCAGAAAAATGCACCAATCTCCTAGCCTAGCCTTATGTTCATCAAGGTAAAAATCTCTTTGATCCTAAGCTTTCGTTTAAGCTTTAAATTTGGGAAATTTAAGTGTATTTCCAGCATTGAATGTAAGAGCATAAGCTCACCTATTTATGTCTATGCTCTAGATTAAGTTTGCTTGATTATGCTTGATTAGGTGGTGGTCTCTAGTTTATATTTTTGATGCATGTTTATGGGTTTTTGAGTTTGCCTATCACATGTTTGTTGTATGTTCCCATAGAATTTAGAACGATTGTATGATTATGTGATGGATGGAATGGAACGTTAAAAACGATTGCATGTGTGACTTTAGGCTCCTGCTGTGGTCGGTTGAGGTAGCGTGCACGTTTTAGGACGTGAAACGAAATTATGAACCGAAACTGCCAGTCTCGGGTCAAGACTGGTCAGTGTTCTGGAAATGGTATTTTGAGGCCCTTAGAGGCCGAATTTGAAGAAACTCAAAACTACAAAGTTGTAGATAAGGGTTTTTCCTAGAGGTTCACCTGACGGTTTTTCAAAATGAGGCTCCAATGGCCTCCGTTTTTATGAAAATCCGAGGCTAATCTGCCCAGACCTAGTCTACACGTCCAGTAAGTTTCAAATTAAAACTGACAAGAATCCAAGCAGAACTAGGTTTTACTCAAAACATGAAAGTTGTAGTATTATCCGAGATCTACAACTTTTATGAAGAAAGTTTTATCAAATTACGAACAGATTTTAAAGTACAATTTGATTCCCAAAACTGTGCAGGAAACAGAAATTCCAGCACAGGAATTTCAGAAAAACAGTGCATAAGCAGGGAATTCCTGCACATGCACTGATAACCTAAGTTTAAGAAACTGTTTTCAAAGATTGTTTTCAGAGCTTGAAAGTTTTTAACTGTCTTTGCTTAAATGTTAAGATTTGATGAAAATGCGGTTTTCATTAAGATTGTTAAAGAAAACTTGACAACGGTTTGTCAAGAAATAATTGAAATACGCAGGGTCCTGTGGTAAACAACTATAGGACAAATAGTAACCGGGAAGGTTACCTAGTTTTATTGGGCCAATAAATATAATAAGTTAGGTTACTCATAGTAACCACTTGAGATACCCGAGATAGCGGGTTGGGCCTTAATAACATTAGCAACCTAATATTATTCATGTATGGTTGGGCTTAGTACCCAAGGTTACCTGAAGTAACCTAATTAGTTATTGTTTAAGTGTTGGGCCTTGGGCCCTAGGGTTACAGTGAGTAACCAATCGAGTTATCATAAGTTGTTATAGGAGGGAGCATATAATATAACTAAGGCTACTCATAAATGTTGGTTAGGACACCAACATTTAACGATTATGATTTATGGTAAGCAAGAATGTGTATGGCTCTTATCTTACGTCCTGTTTGGAAACAGGAGTAGGAACTGTTGTCGTGCCACGTTTGGACTATAAACCAAGAGCATAGGACTAAAGGTAAGTACAACTCCGCCTACAGCATAGGCAAAATGTTTTTAAAACATGTTTTTCATACGTTGATATGCATGATTTATGTTATGATACATATGATACTATGTTATGAAGTTTATGCTATGATGTTATGGTATGAGATTTATGTTATGATGTTATGGTATGAAGTTATGTTATGATGCTATGATGCCATGTTATGAGGTTATGGTTATGCTATGATGCCATGTTATGAGGTTATGTTATGATGATAGGATGCTATGTTATGAGGTTCATGTTACGATGTTTATGTTATGGCTGATGTTAAGTTATGTTATACGTTTAATATAGTGACATCACGTAGCATGATCACTAATATTTAATTACATGGTAAGAATATAATTTAAGACAAGCTAAGGTCATTGTGTCGTACCGACTTGCCATAAAGGCGGGTTTAAACGGTTTAGTCTATGGTTTGGGTTGAATTGGATTGGCTGCCCCAATTACTCCATGTTAAACAGTTTGTTTTATGGTTTAAGTTGGATTGGATTGCCTGCCTCCAACCACTCCATAGCTATGGACCACGATACGTGCACACATGACATGTAAGCTTTAAGTAAACAGAAATCAAGATAATCTTAGAAAAGTTTAATTGATTCACAAGAAAGCATAATTGGTTCATGCATTCTTTTATGAAAAATGTTTTGCGGATTACACGTTGTGCTTACTGAGCATTAGCTCACTACTTACGTTCATGCTGTAGGTTAGCTACCTACTGGCAATCCTTGATGCAAGACTGTGAAGGCTGGCGCTACAGACTGTGAAATGTGGGATGGACACTGCCACGGGATTTGAATTTACGCTATGTAAAATATGTTTTGAAAAATACATTTGAAAGATGTGTTTTATGTTATGTGATAGTATGGACAAGAAACTGTTTTCAAGAAGAAAACTATTTTTAAGAAATTGTTTTCAAGAACGAGTTAAAGAATGGTTTTCAAGGATGACGGCAAGCAAGTTGCCTCGTGTCGTACCGACCCACACTAGGTTGGGTTTGGTCCACGGTATGATTATGTTAGCTTTCAATATGAGTATGGAAGCTCGGTACTCAAGTGAGCACATATGATTATGTATGAAGATAAGCTAAGTTTTATGTAAGTAAGAAAAGAAAAAAAAAAAAAATTTACTCCGAATTTTTCCGCAAGTTTAAAGCTTTTTAAAGTAAGTAAGTAAGGTAACGGCCCACGTCTGCGCAGTAGGACGCCCCTACGCGTGACGGTTCGGGGCGTTACAGAATCCGCGAAATAGGACGTAAACCGGACTTAACAACCGAAACTGCCAATTCGGATTTCCAAACTGGCCAGTTTCGGGAAAAGTGAAATTTGAGGCCTTTAGAGGCCGAACTGGGTAAAACTTAAAACATAAAAGTTGTTCAGGATGGTTTTTCCTAGGGGACAACGAGGGCAGAATCCCAAAATGAGACTCCAATGGTCTCTGTTTTTACAAAAATCCGTGGCTGGTCTGCCCAGACTCTGTTTACAGGATCAGCCAGATTCAAACAAAAACTGACGCAAATACAAGCAGAACTGGATTTTTCTCAAAACACAAAAGTTTTAGGATTTTTCGAGATCTAAAACTTTCGTGAAGAAAACTTTTTCAAATTCAATTCCGATTTTTAAACTGACACGGATTTCTAAAGAGTGTGCAGGAAACAAGAAATTCCTGCACAGGATTTTCTAAAAAAAACAGTACAGAAAAATTGTATCTTTTCCAAAACCACTGTTTTGACTAGGGAAACTGTTCCAAAGGCAGTTTCCAGTCCTAAATGATTTTATAAAAAACTATTTTAAGGATATGAATTTTTATGAGTTAAGTAAACGATTTTTGAAGTTAAAATTACCCAAGTTTCCAAAGAAATGGAAAATGGATTTTTTAAACCAAATTGGGTAAGCAAAATGATTATGGGTAATAACCGGATGTAATATCCGAGTTACTAGGCCAAAGCCTAAAGCTCAAGTTTAACCCATATAGGGTTAACTTTAGTTAATTAAGAGTTCAACTATTATTAACCTTAAGGGTTAATCAAGATAACCCTAAAGGATACCAAGAGTAATAAATTGGGCTAAGATATAGGGTTAATTAAGGAAACCCAATATTTATGATAAAGCCCAAGGTTAGGAAAGTAATCGAACCCTGTCGGTATATATAGGGTTTAGCACATGAGGTTATCCAACGTAACCTCTTAAAGAATTAATTCATATTGGGTTCTATTAATAATAGGGTTACTATCTATAACCCAGTAAGACATTTAGTATCAGGGACATACAATTAGGATTATGTAAGCATGTTGATTAGAGTATCAACATTCTGCAACACTAACTAAGAACCTCACCTATGTCCTTCAAGGAGCAGGAGAGAACCTGCAGCTGTACTCAGAGAAGAAGCAGCATAACGCAGGACATAGCAAGAGAGGTAAGTACAACCACCGCCTACAGCATAGGCTTTGTTGTGGTACTTGCCCAAGTATGATAGATGTATGCTAGGGATGTATGTTATTGGTTGTTTTTACTATGTTATATTGCTAGTACTCAGTGATGTTATTGTATGTTATGACGTTGATGCTAGGTTATGATGTTGATGCTATGTTATGTTGCTATTATTATGCTATGTTTTTGATATGTTATGCTATATGTTACGATAATTCTATGTTGTATGCTAGGTCATGAAGTATGATAAGTTAAGGTATGTTTATGATGAATGTTATGTTAAAACATGAAGCATGTATGTATGAGAACACGAAGCATGTTCACAAAATCTTATAAGAATAATAAGATCAAGTATGACACGACAAGATGGAAAAAGAAAGTAAGATGGCGAGCAAGTCGCCTGTGTTGTACCGACCCGGGTAAGGTCGGGTTGGACTATGGTTTGAGTTGGAAATGGTTGGCCGCCCCAAACACTCCATAGTCGCGCGCCCGGTACATACACACAAGTAAGGGGCCCATAAGTAAGATAAGAAATGAAAGTAAGTTAAGCATGAATTGAGCATAAAATAAGCATAAATGGACCATGCATTATGATGTATGTTATGCTATGAAAAGGAAGTCATGATATGATGATGTATGCTATGCTATGATAAATGAAGTCATGATATGTACGATATGCTATGGTAAGTTAAGTTAGTATGTGAATGATTAGATCATGTTTGTTTATGTCGCGGTATAGGAGGTTGTACTTGCTGAGCGAAAGCTCACTATCTTACGTTTATGCTGTAGGTAAGTAACCGTCAGCAATGGTTGATGCAAGATGGAAAGGCATGGCGGGGCAAACTGTGAAATGTGGGAAATATAGCCGCTACGTATTTTGTCCTTTACGTAATTAAGTTATGGTAAATATTTTGATAAAGACACTTTTATATGTTGCATTCGTATGTCATATAAAAAAAAAAAAAAAAAAAAAAATTCCGCTGTGTTTCATAAGTATGTAAGTATGTACGAGAAGATAAGTATGTATGTATGGTAACGGCCTGTGCTAGGCGGGTCGTTACATTACTGGACTGAACGGTCCGGTCGGTCCGGAATTTTTTTCACCGGACCGCTTTGGGCTTCTTTGTTTTTTTGATCATCACAACAAATTAGAATTTTTTCGGTTTTCCTGACCGGCATAACTGGCATGATCGGTCGTGCCGGTCCAGAATTTTATTTGCCTGACCGATGTATTCTTCTATGTTTTTTGGATTACCACACAAAATTAGGTTTTTTTAGGTTTTCCTGACCGGCATGACTAGCCTGACCGGCCTTGTCGGTCTTGAATTTTGTTCAACTGACCGGTGTGATTTTCTTTGTTTTTTGGATAACCACATTAAAGTAGAATTTTTTGCGTTTTCCTGACCGGCATTACTGGACTAAACGGTCCGGTCAGTCCGGAATTTTTTTCACCGGACCGCTTTGGGCTTCTTTGTTTTTTTTATCATCACAACAAATTAGAATTTTTTCGGTTTTACTGACCGGCATAACTGGCCTGATCGGTCGTTCCGGTCCAGAATTTTATTCGCCTGACCGATGTGTTCTTCTATGTTTTTTGGATTACCATACAAAATTAGGTTTTTTTAGGTTTTCCTGACGGGTATGACTAGCCTGACCGGCCATGCCGGTCCTGAATTTTGTTCAACTGACTGGTGTGATCTTCTTTGTTTTTTGGTTCATCACATCAAAGTAGAATTTTTTCGGTTTTCCAGACCGGCCTGACTATTACTAGCCTAACCGGCCTTGTCGGTCCGGAATTTTGTTCAACTAACCGGTGTGAGCTTCTTTGTTTTTTCTATCGCCACATAAAGTAGAATTTTTTAGGTTTTCCTGACCGGTATTATCGACTTGAACGGTCCAGTCGGTCCGGACTTTTTTTCACCGGACCGCTTTGGGCTTCTTTGTTTTTTTTTACCACCATAACAAATTAGAAATTTTTCGGTTTTCCTGACCGACATAATTGGCCTGATCGGTCGTGCTAGTCCAGAATTTTATTCGCCTGACCGATGTGTTCTTCTATGGTTTTTGGATTACCATACAAAATTAGGTTTTTTTATGTTTTCCTAACCGGCATGACTAGCCTGACCGGCCTTGCCGGTCCTAAATTTTATTCAACTGACTGGTGTGATCTTCTTTGTTTTTTGGATCACCACATCAAAGTAGAATTTTTTGGGTTTTCCTGACCGGCATGACTGGCCTGAACGGTCCGGCCGTTCTGGAATTTTTTTCACCGGACCGCTTTGGGCTTCTTTGTTTTTTTGATCACCACAACAAATTAGAAATTTTTCGGTTTTCCTGACCGGCATAACTGGCCTGATCGGTCGTGCCGGTCCAGAATTTTATTCGCCTGACCGATGTGTTCTTTTATGTTTGTTGAATTACCACACAAAATGAGGTTTTTTTAGGTTTTCCTGACCGGCATGACTAGCCTGACCGGCCTTGTCGGTCTTGAATTTTGTTAAACTGACCGATGTGATCTTCTTTGTTTTTTGGATCATCATATAAAAGTAGAATTTTTTGGGTTTTCGTGACCGGCCTGACTACTACTAGCCTGACCGGCCTTGTCGGCCCGGAATTGTCCAACTGACCGGTGTGATCTTGTTTGTTTTTTGGACCACCACATAATGTAGAATTTTTTGGGTTTTCCTAACCGGCATGACTGGCCTGAACGGTCCGAAATTTTTTTCACCGGACCGCATTGGGCTTCTGTATTTTTTTGATCACCAAAACAAATTAGAAACTTTTCGGTTTTCCTGACCGGCATAACTGGCATGATCGGTCGTGCCGGTCCAGAATTTTACTCGCCGGACCGATATATTCTTCTATGTTTTTTGGATTACCACACAAAATTAGGTTTTTTTAGGTTTTCCTGACCGGCATGACTAGCCTGACCGGCCTTGTCGGTCTTGAATTATGTTCAACTGACAAGTGTGATTTTCTTTGTTTTTTGGATAACTACATCAAAATAGAATTTTTTGCGTTTTCCTGACCGACATTACTGGACTGAACGGTCCGGTCGGTCCGGAATTTTTTTCACCGGACCGCTTTGGGCTTCTTTGTTTTTTTGATCATCACAACAAATTAGAATTTTTTCGGTTTTCCTGACCGGCATAACTGGCCTGATCGGTCGTGCCGGTCCAGAATTTTATTCGCCTGACCGATGTGTTCTTCTATGTTTTTTGAAGTACCATACAAAATTAGGATTTTTTAGGTTTTCCTGACGGGCATAACTAGCCTGACCGGCCTTTCCGGTCCTGAATTTTGTTCAACTGACTGGTGTGATCTTCTTTGTTTTTTGGATCATCACATCAAATTAGAATTTTTTGGGTTTTCCTGACTGGCCTAACTATGGCTAGCCTAACCGGCCTTGCCGGTCCAGAATTTTGTTCAACTAACCGGTGTGATCTTCTTTGTTTTTTGCATCACCACATAAAGTAGAATTTTTTGGGTTTTCCTGACCAGCATTACCGGCCTAAACGGTCCAGTCGGTCCGGAATTTTTTGCACCGGACCGCTTTGGGCTTCTTTGTTTTTTTTTATCACCATAACAAATTAGAAATTTTTCGGTTTTCCTGACTGACATAACTGGCCTGATCGGTCGTGCCAGTCTAGAATTTTATTCGCCTGACCGATGTGTTCTTTTATGTTTGTTGAATTACCACACAAAATGAGGTTTTTTTAGGTTTTCCTGACCGGCATGACTAGCCTGACCGGCCTTGTCGGTCTTGAATTTTGTTCAACTGACCGATGTGATCTTCTTTGTTTTTTGGATCATCACATAAAAGTAGAATTTTTTGGGTTTTCGTGACCGGCCTGACTACGACTAGCCTGACCGGCCTTGTCGGCCCGGAATTTTGTCCAACTGACCGGTGTGATCTTGTTTGTTTTTTGGACCACCACATAATGTAGAATTTTTTGGGTTTTCCTAACTGGCATGACTGGCCTGAACGGTCCGAAATTTTTTTTACCGGACCACATTGGGGTTCTTTATTTTTTTGATCCCCAAAACAAATTAGAAACTTTTCGGTTCTCCTGACCGGCATAACTGGCATGATCGGTCGTGCCGGTCCAGAATTTTACTCGCCGGACCGATATATTCTTCTATGTTTTTTGGATTACCACACAAAATTAGGTTTTTTTAGGTTTTCCTGACCGGCATGACTAGCCTGACCGGCCTTGTCGGTCTTGAATTATGTTCAACTGACAAGTGTGATTTTCTTTGTTTTTTGGATAACTACATCAAAGTAGAATTTTTTGCGTTTTCCTGACCGACATTACTGGACTGAACGGTCCGGTCGGTCCGGAATTTTTTTCACCGGACCGCTTTGGGCTTCTTTGTTTTTTTGATCATCACAACAAATTAGAATTTTTTCGGTTTTCCTGACCGGTATAACTGGCCTGATCGGTCGTGCCGGTCCAGAATTTTATTCGCCTGACCGATGTGTTCTTCTATGTTTTTTGAAGTACCATACAAAATGAGGATTTTTTAGGTTTTCCTGACGGGCATAACTAGCCTGACCGGCCTTTCCGGTCCTGAATTTTGTTCAACTGACTGGTGTGATCTTCTTTGTTTTTTGGATCATCACATCAAATTAGAATTTTTTGGGTTTTCCTGACTGGCCTAACTATGGCTAGCCTAACCGGCCTTGCCGGTCCAGAATTTTGTTCAACTAACCGGTGTGATCTTCTTTGTTTTTTGCATCACCACATAAAGTAGAATTTTTTGGGTTTCCTGACCAGCATTACCGGCCTAAACGGTCCAGTCGGTCCGGAATTTTTTGCACCGGACCGCTTCGGGCTTCTTTGTTTTTTTTTTATCACCATAACAAATTAGAAATTTTTCGGTTTTCCTGACTGACATAACTGGCCTGATCGGTCGTGCCAGTCTAGAATTTTATTCGCCTGACCGATGTGTTCTTCTATGTTTTTTGGATTACCATACAAAATTAGGTTTTTTTAGGTTTTCCTAACCGGCATGACTAGCCTGACCGTACTTGCCGGTCCGGAATTTTGTTCAACTGACCGGTGTGATCTTCTTTGTTTTTTTGGATCACCACATAAAATAAAATTTTTTGGGTTTTCCACACCGGCATGATCGGCCTGAATGGTCCTGTCGGTCCGGAATTTTTTTCACCAGACCGCTTTGGGCTTCTTTGTTTTTTTGATCACCACAACAAATTAGAAATTTTTCGGTTTTCCTGACCGGCATAATAGGCCTGATCGGTCGTGCCAGTCCAGAATTTTATTCGCCTGACCGATGTGTTCTTCCATGTTTTTTGGATTACCAACAAAATTAGGTTTTTTAGGTTTTCCTAACCGGCATGACTAGCCGGACTGGCCTTTCCGGTCCTGAATTTTATTCAACTAACTGGTGTGATCTTCTTTATTTTTTGGATCACCACATCAAAGTAGAATTTTTTGGGTTTTCCTGACCGGCATGACTGGCCTGAACGGTCCGGTCGTTCTGGAATTTTTTTCACCGGACCGCTTTGGGCTTCTTTGTTTTTTGATCACCACAACAAATTAGAAATTTTTCGGTTTTCCTGACCT
>CM046362.1:22798854-22870480 GCA_025413025.1 Ficus hispida | reverse complement strand
TGTCTACCACTTTACCATCATACATAGGTACAAGCCTATATCAAAATAAAATAAGCTAGTACATCAGTCTCAAACATATACATATACACGTGATCTGAGCCTAATCTAACTCCGTAACAACTGAAACATCAGAACCGCATCTCCATCATCATCTGGAATCTCCTCAGGGTCCTCCTCGAAATCATCGCCCTCATCGAGCCATCATCCGAAACCTAGCTCATGATTAGGCTCATCCTCATCATCCTCGTCATCGCTAGATATAACGATGATCGGAGGGTCCTCGGGAGCATCCAAATCCTCATCAGCATCATACCCCTCATCATCGGCCTCCTGTATCGGGTCGACGGGTATCGGGTCCTCCGGGTCAGCTGGGCCGGGCTCATAAACAGGCTCTGGCTCATATATCGGCTCCGGCTCGTAAACCGGCTCGGGCATCTCGGCGTCATCGACTGGTATCTCAGGCTCCACTCCATGGGCATCGGCCTGTGGATCCTGTACGAGAATCTCCGCAGCTAAAATGAACTCGATCATATGGGCCACTGTCATATGCTGCGTCGGTATAGGCGTGTGCTGACGGATCTGTGCAGGTAGTCCGTTCCGCAGGACCACTAGAGACCGTAATCCTGGGTTTGGTATGTCCATGGGGATGAGAGGCAACATAGCCTGCTGGAACCTCCGACAGTAATGGTCCATCGGCTCGTGGGGAACGCTCGCCAGTACTCAGCCATGATGAAGTACCGCTCGTGCTGCATCTCCCGATAAATATCTGGATCTCGATAATGCTCATCCGCCCCATCGTCCAGCACTGGTCCGTAGCGGTTAGTCATGCAGACACGAAAATGTGCCCACGTACGGTCCGGTAGGGTCCCCTCGCCGATCGTCATCCACCATAAGCGCGCGTCAGCTAGTAAGCATCGACTAGCCAGCGAGACGTGCAGGTGTGCCTCTACATGGCAAAGGTGGAAAATCCTCTCTAGATCGTATAGCCAAACTGATAAGGCTACCGTTCGGGTGGTGCCGTCAAATAGAAGGGGCCGTGACTCATAAAATGCTGAAATCGCGCGCCGGTCCTCCTCTACAGGTGCCGGGTCCATAATCGTAATCTAATCATACATAAGCGCATAATTCATATTAACATATGAAAATAAAATTATAACTTACAAGGATGGCGGCGATGGCAGGCTGACTGTGAAATTTAGTCGCAGGAAACCGCTCTGATACCAACTCTGTAACGACCCGCCTAGCTCAGGCCGTTACCGTACATACATACATACATACTTACGTACTTATACGTAAAACAGCGGAAATATTTTTTTTTTTTTAAGCCGTATATATATACGCACCTACGTAGATAATTATACTAAATAATTAAAACGTTGTGTAGGTATAAACAAAGCTTGTAAAATATTGACATAATAAACAAAACGTGTGGCGGCATTAATCCCACATTTCACAGTCCAGCACACCTCGCCTTCCATCTTGTATCATTGATTACTGGCAGGTTGCTTACCTACAGCATAGACGTAAGACAGTGAGCGAAAGCTCAGCAAGTACAACTATTAATACCGCAATATTAAAAACACAGCATAATCTAACCTAACATAACATTGTATACCATTACATAGCATACCATTTCATAACCTTTCTTCATCATAACATGGCATAACATTTCATAACATAACTTAATCATAACATGGCATAACATTTCATAACATAACTTGACATATCGTATGCATGATCCGTTTATGCTTCCTTATGCTCTCTTATCTCTTCATAACTTTCTTAACTTAACCTTACTTTTACTTATGGGCCCCATATCATAAGTGTTCGTACCGGGCGCGCTCCATGGACTTACTCTTGCCATAGCTCAACCCGACCTAACGCGGGTCGGTACGACACAGGCAAGCTTGCTTGCCGTCATAGCTTAATCTTTCTTTTGTTAATTAGTGAACATGCATCATGATGTTTCACTCAATTAAACTTAACATATCTTAACCCTAATCATGCTCCTATACATCATAGCATACTTGACATTCCATTCATCATAACATACATTCATAAAATCATAACACTTATTATTCATATAAAATCATAGCATTCCTAGGATATTCTATGGCACTTATCATATAGCGTGTAACACTCACAAATAGCAAACATACTTATACAAGTATTCATAATAAGCCTATGCTGCAGGCGGAGTTGTACTTACTTTGACTGTAAAAGCTGTGTCCAAAGTGGAGTCAATTTCCGCCGGGACACTTCCGCGTAAAACGTTCTGAGATAAAATAAAAGTAAGGGTTAGAACTGTTGGTAGATAACCAACATTCTTTCATAACCTTAGTTATAAGCCCTTACTTATTTTTACGTTATCCTAATCGGTCACTTTGGTAACTTTGATTGTAAAATCTCATTTTTAGAACAGAAATCCCTATCTTTGGTTTAAAAATCCTTTTTGTTAAACTTTAAAACTGAAAATCTTAAACTGAGATTTATAAAATTATTGACTATTAGAAACTGCCTTTGGAACAGTTTCACAATGTCAATTTACAGTGAAATTGTGAAATTACACTTTTTCTGTGTCAATTTAAAAATCCTGTACAGAGTTTTCCATAATCCCTGTACAGTTTTCCGAAATCCATTTTCATCTTAAAATCAAGACTGATTCTGAAAAACTTGTCTTCACGAAAGTTTTAGACATCGAAAAGTTCTACAACTTTCGTGTTTTGGGCAAAACCCAGTTCGGACGTTTTCGTGGTCAAAAATCCCGTGGAACAAGTCCCGGCCGTACACGGGTCCTGGGCACATAAGGCACGGGTCCTGGGCACTAAGGCACGGGTTTTGGTAAAAACCAAGGCCATTGGAGCCTCATTTTACAAAACGGTCCGCGTTGTCCTCTAGGAAAAACTCTACTTAAAAACTTTCATGTTTTGAGTTTCCCCTGATTCGGCCTCTAAGGGCCTCAAAAACTATTTTTCCTGAAACTGGTCAATTTCTACCCGAGTTGACAGTTTTCGGTTTAAAATTTCGTGTTCGTCCTAAAACGTCCACCCTACCTCAACCGAACTCATCGGGAGCCTAAATCAGACATGCATAACGTTTCTAACGTTCAATTTTCAACATGCAAGCCAAATTAAACGTAAATCATAATCCTACAAAACCCTAAGCATTTAATCAAACACTTAATAAGCACAATATGCACAAAAATGAACCACCAAACCCTAGGCTTAAACAAATCAAGCACATGCACATAATTTACCAACTAGAGCAGAATTTAAAAGTGGGCTTATACCCTTACAAACCATGGTTTAAATACATTTAAATTTCACCATATGAAATTTAAATGAAAACTTGATCGGTTATGGTTTTTACCTTACTCGGTTAGACTCGGGGAGCTAAGATTCGGCTTCCTTCCTCCTCCTAAATCACCGGCTGTTTTGGTGAATAGCAAGTGTCAACTTGCTGCCTTTCTTGCCCAAAGTTCAGCCACCAAATTACACCAAATCCGGTTGCCTACAACTCCAAAACCGGTTTGGATCACGCTTGGTTCTTCCCCCCCTAGATCCGGCCTTACTAGGGAAATGGCACCAAATTTTTTTCCAACTTTTTTTGGCTTGGTTTCCACCTTGAACCCGACCACTCTAAGCCCTCCACACTCTAAGTTTTGCAAATTTTTCTTGCCTTTCTCTTCTCCCTTAAGTCCGGATTTGTGTGAAGAAAAAATGCAAGAGTTTGGCTAAGTTTTCTCTTTAATTGTGAACAAAGGCCACCCCTATTTATAGAGGTTGGAAACTTCTCATATTTGCACACTTTAGCCCTCAAAAAATCAGAAAATTGGACATTGGAGGGGGGTATGTGGCCGGCCATTAAGGGTGGTGGAAGACAACTCATTTCTTCCATTTTCCTTAATTCAACTAATGATGTAATAATCAAAAAGTTACATGAGGTAAGCCAAAGTCTAAGCTTGTTTGGCTCTTTTGCTAATAAGCAGTCCATATTTAAGTTACCACAGGTATTTTCAATACTGGATTCACTTATGCACAGTATTGATTTACCGAACTGCAGTCCAAAATTCATCCGTGTAATACTGGACGGTATGAAATTTTTTCTTATTTCATCAAACTCTTTTGCCCTAAGCTTCAATTTAATGTGCT
Organism: Ficus hispida; assembly: GCA_025413025.1. Lineage (NCBI taxonomy): Eukaryota > Viridiplantae > Streptophyta > Magnoliopsida > Rosales > Moraceae > Ficus > Ficus hispida. The sequence goes on along the minus strand of CM046362.1, from coordinate 22,866,329 downwards.
TGATTTTCTAAGGTGGTTCTCATGTCTTAAACATAACTTTTTATCTGCAAAAAGGCACGGGTTTACCCGGTGCAATTTATACAGATCAATATCTAAACATAGAGTCATTTCTTAAACTTTTCGGGTCAACCATCGACTTTCTTGTCAATTAGGGACCTTTTTGTCAAGTTTTGACTTCCATGGTCAACAGTTGACTTTTGGTCAACCGCGACGGTTTTTGGTCAAACTTTGACTTTTTACAAAATTTCAAGATTTTGCTCCATATTACCTAAAAAGGTCATTTTCTTAAATACATAACCATTTTTGAGTCTTATAAAGTCATAAAACTCACAAAACATAATTAAAAACCCTTAACTGGGCTTTTTCCATAAATACCTTTACGGTTCAATGTACATTTTATACATAGAATCGTTCAGACATGAAAAAATCAGGTATTACACTAAGACTAAACCGAGACAAGTAAGGTGTCGTACCAACCTCCCGTTGATGAGGGAGGATCATGTATGTTCAAGTTCAAGTATGTGATTATCAACCTCTCGTTGATGCGTGAGGGTAAAGTGATAATCAACCTTCCATTAATGTGGGAAGGGTTATGTTCATGTTTTCCAGAACTATTAAGGGTCTTGCAAACCCTGACGTTCTGAGGCTTGCGCGCTTTGGTACGTACACTAGGGGCCCAAATGTTAAGCAAGATAATAAGTTCAAGTCAATAACTGGTCATAAAAGATTCATAAATGATTCATGCATAAGTTGCACGATATTTGTTAAGTTTTGTGAGATTATGTTTGTACTTGCTGAGCGAAAGCTCATCAGTATATTTCATACTGCAGGAAAGAGGCCTGCAGCTTAAATTGGTGGGCCAGGTGGATGATGCGAAGGGTGAAGGGCGGTGTGGGATACCACTACGCAAAATCTTCCGCAAGTTTTATGAAGTTTAAATATATATGTATATTAAAGTGAGTTATGTGATACAAAGTTATAAGAATTTCAAGACTCAATCGAGTTGTAATAATTATGTATGCATAATACGTTCTATACAAGCAACCCTGTTTTGGATGTACGTTTTAAAAAAAAATTTATGTTCAATTTTCTAAGTAAGTTAAGCAATTATGAAAGTTTAAGTATGTATGGTAACAGCCCTACGTAGGTTGGGGTGTTACAGTTAGTTAAAAACAGAAGTTGGAGGAAACGTCAAGGTCTACAACTTTCATGAAGAAAATATTTTCAAATTCGAAACAGATTTGTTAGAAAAGAATCAAATTTAAAGATTAATTTCAAATATAGTTTGTTTTTAGAATTTTAGAATTTCAAAAGATAATAGGATTTTAAAGTTTATACTATGTTTTTGACATCCTTATGCTAAGATAAGTTGATAACTAGGGTTGTATGATACTATGATAGGATGATTCTCATCCTATGATTTTTCTGTGAAAACAGGAAAACCACTCGGTTAGGAAAAGCGCTAAATTTGAGAGTTAGAAACTGGTAAGTACAACTCCGTCTACAGCATAGACTTTCTGTTGTATACTTACCCAAGTATGATGAATGATCGCTATTAGAGGGCGATGTAAATGTATGCTAGATTTGTTTGATGCGAAGTTATGATTATTATGATGAGATCAAGCTTATGATTATTATGGTGATATCAAGCTTATGATTATTATGATGATATCAAGTTTATGATTATTGAGATAAGGCATGATGTTAAGATATAAGTATGACTTAAGTTTAGTGACATCACGAAGCATGTTCACTAACAAGATCAATTATGAGATCATGAAAAGCAAGTATGATGGCAGGCGAGCTTGCCGTGTCGTACCGACCCGCGTCAGGTCGGGTTGAGCTATGGCAAGAGTAAGCCCATAGAGCGCGCCCGGTACGTACACTTATGTTATGGGGCCCATAAACAAGATAAGTTAAGAATGCATATGATGACATAATACGAGCATAATCGGTTCATGCATATATTATGCAATGCTATGATATGTTATGTATGAAATGTTACGATATGATGAGTTAAGTATGAAATGCTATGTAAGATTATGATATGTTATGTATGAGATGTTACGATACGATGAGATAAGTAGGAAATGTTATGATATGAAATGCTATGTAATGTTACGATGAATTATGTTTTGAGTTGTATTGTCACGGATAATTATGTTGTACTTGCTGAGCGAAAGCTCACGTCTTACGTCTATGCTGTAGGTAAGCAACCTACGGGCAGTTGTTGATACAAGATGGCGAGCGTGGCAGGGCGAACTGTGAAATGTGGGATTAATAGCCGCTACGCGTTTTGTTCTTTTTATGTATATAGTTTTGTATTTCAAACATCGTTATATTATTATGCTTTCCGCTTATCCGTGCCGTATATATATATATATATGGCTAATCGCTCGTACGCGTTACGTATATATAAAAAAAAAAAAATTTCCGCTGTTTACGTTAAATAAGTAAGAATGTATGCATGTATGTATGGTAACGGTGAAATACATCTCGGATCCTTCACACGTGTTGGATCATGAACCAATTGAGGTTCATGAGGACCTGACTTATGAGGAAAAACCGGTTCGAATTTTGGCACGAGAAGAAAAGGTGCTAAGGCACAAGGTTATACCTTTAGTCAAGGTTCTATGGCGAAATCATGAGATTGAGGAAGCAACATGGGAAGTAGAAGAAGAAATGAAAAAGAACTATCCCGACTTGATGTAATTTTCGAGGACGAAAATTTTTAAGGAGGGTAGATTGTAATGACTAGCTTGTTTACACATTTTGATTTCTGTTGTGAACAATCAAAGTCTGTAATTAGAAATGTTTATATGCTATGAATATGTATGCCAGTATGAAAATGAACTGTGTTTAGGAGTTAAGCCAAGTAAGGTCTTAAAAAGAATGAAAAATTTCAATTTGAGAATTGGTCACCCTTTAAGGACTAAAATGTAAATATTTTGTCTTTAGGGGCCAATATGTAATTTAAAGAAAAATGAATGGTTATGGATTTTAAGAAAGTTAAGATAGTGTTAGGTGATTGATTAAGCAAGAATTGGAGGCCAAAAGCTATCACCATAATCGGCCACTTTACAGGGACTAAAGTGCAAATATTTTTGCCTTTAGGGGCCAAAGTGCAATTTTGAGAAAATTATGGTTCAATAGATAAATTTGTAAATTTATGGAACTATGGATTTTTCTAGTTAGATTTCCTAGTTCAAATTAGCTTATGATGATTTTTAAGATTTGGTTAACCTAGTTGGAAACCAAGGAATGAGGTTAAGTTTGATTAGTTCAAAAAATTGACCAATCATTTGCTTATTTTTGTGCACAATGGGACCGGTCATTTTATGGGTTGTTGAGCTGATATTTTGCTCTTAAGAACCAATAGGCAAGGTATGAAAAATTTGAAGTTCATTAGAATTTGATACCACACAAGTTTAATCTTGCCTAGTAAGCAAAGTAGTTTTGCATACTAAGCTATGTTGCATTTTGCAACTTTCACACTTAACAAAGTGTGGCCGGCCACCACATGAGATTATTGAGTAAATATGTTACTCTTATCTGCAGCTTAGAGTTATCCATTGCTCAAAAGTTTTGAGAGTATGACAAGTGTTTGATGAAGCAAGCTTATAGCTTTGCTTGCTAAGCTTGTAATCAAGCTTGTAATGACACCTCTTGGCCGGCCATTACATGGATGAAACACATCAAATTTCTAGCTTTGATGACTAAGTGTTATTAGCCTTGATGAGTCATCTACGTAGTTTTCTTCTTTGGCAAGCCAAGGCTTGCAATTTTCAGCACCAAAACCGGCCAATGAAAGGAAGACACACCATGGCATGAACTAATCAAGTTTTGCCTCCTAGAATGGCTAAGACTTTGGCACATCATCACCTAATATTCAGCCAACTTGAAACCGTGCCACATAGCATGATAGCTTGGGTGAATAAGTCACCTTAGCTGTGCTTACTCAATGTTTAAGGCCAATGATGGCCGGCCAACACACAAGGGTGGTGTGCAAAATGAAGGTTATTGGAGGACCAATTAGCAAGGCAAGAACAAAAGTTTGTCTATAAATAATTAAGGGCAGAAGTTATAGGTTTCTTTTAGTCCATCTCTCAACCATCAAGTATATCTCCTACTCCTTTAAAGCCGAATAAAAAGTGAGAGTAAGCTGCAAACAGTTTCGGTTTGTGGTGTTGGTCTAGTGAGAAAGAAAAACCTCCAAAACCCTAAGCTAGAATTTGTTCTGTGAAGCTTGAGGTAAACTCTTTAACCTCTAGTTTTTATTCATGTTTTTGATAAGAAGATTATGAGTTTGATGTTATGTATAAGCATGAGTTTATAAAAATTAAATTCAAGTACTATGCTCTATGTGTAGTTGATAGTTTTCGGTTTCGATATGTTAGTTCGAAATAGAATGTTATGCAAGTTTAAGATTTTTGTTTTACAAAAATCATATGTGTAAGATCTGATTATATGTTTATGAAATGTTTAGGTAACGCATGCATGTTTGAAATAGGCTCACGGGGAATCCGTTTGAGGTAGTGTGCACGTTAGATTACGTAAAACTCAACGAACCGAAAACTGCCAGTTTCGGGTCAAACTGGACAGTAATTTTAAAAGCGAATTTTGAGGCCCTTAGAGGCCGAATCATGAAAAATTTAAAACTACAAAGTTGTAGAGAAGGGAAAATCCTAGGGGCCATCGCGGACAGTTTTTGAAAATAAGGCTTCTAAGACCTTCATTTTTACAAAAACCCGAGACCAAATTAGGATTAATGAAAATGGTCGAAAAATTTTCAAAAGCAGAAACAAGTGAGTTAAAGTCAGATTTGGATTTTAAGTTTAAAACAGAAGTTGTAGGAACCTTCAAGGTCTACAACTTTCATGAAGGAAATATTTTCAAATTCGAAACAGATTTGTTAGAAAAGAATCAATTCAAGGACTGATTTCAAATATAATTTTCAGAATTCAAGGGTTTTAAATAAAATAGTAAAGTTTTAAAGTTTATACTATGTTTTGATACTCTTGTACTAAGATAAGTTAATAACTAGGGTTATGATGGAATGTTGGTTAGATCCCCCAACATTTTTTTTTAATTCTTAATTATGTCCTTAAATATAGCAGGAGATAACCTGCTATTGTGTCCGGATTTGGAGCGACACATTAGTGGACATAGAAATCGAGGTAAGTACAAACCTCACCTGCAGTATGGAAAGTAGTAAGCTATTTTCGAAGTTATGATATGATTACAAGTTATGCTATGTCATGCAATGTTATGATATGTTATGTCATGTTATGATGCTAAGTTATGCTCAGTCATGCTATGTTATGACACGATAAGTCATGTTAAGCTATGAAAAGCTATGCTAAGTCAAGTTATGCCATGAATTTATGGTTATGCCATGTCTAATCTCATGTGCATCATGACTATTAAGATCACATGTAAAGATTCTTAGTCTTGGAAATATAACGAGACTAAGTGTAACGACCCGCCTAGCTCAGGCCGTTACCGTACATACATACATACATACTTACGTACTTATACGTAAAACAGCGGAAATATTTTTTTTTTTTAAGCCGTATATATATACGCACCTACGTAGATAATTATACTAAATAATTAAAACGTTGTGTAGGTATAAACAAAGCTTGTAAAATATTGACATAATAAACAAAACGTGTGGCGGCATTAATCCCACATTTCACAGTCCAGCACACCTCGCCTTCCATCTTGTATCATTGATTACTGGCAGGTTGCTTACCTACAGCATAGACGTAAGACAGTGAGCGAAAGCTCAGCAAGTACAACTATTAATACCGCAATATTAAAAACACAGCATAATCTAACCTAACATAACATTGTATACCATTCACTAGTAAAAATTGTGGATTACACGACGGTTTTTTACCGTCGTGTAAAGATTACACGACGGTTCACGAACCGTCGTGTAATCTAGTGTCGTGGAAGATAAGACGACGGTCCAGTTACCGTCGTCGTATCTCAATGTTACACCATGCTTGGCGTCATCAAAAACCACATTACACGACGGTTCTTGGCCGAACCGTCGTGTAATAAGGACATTACACGACGGTTCTTGGCCGAACCGTCGTGTAATATAGACATTACACGACGGTTCTTGGCCGAACCGTCGTGTAATAAGGACATTACACGACGGTTCTTGGCCGAACCGTCGTGTAATATAGACATTACACGACGGTTCGGCCAAGAACCGTCGTTTAATATGTTAAATGCGACAACTTTACACGACGGTTCTTGGCCGAACCGTCGTGTAATATAGACATTACACGACGGTTCGGCCAAGAACCGTCGTGTAAACTCTATATTACACGACGGTTCTTGGCCGAACCGTCGTGTAATCTCCAAATTACACGACGGTTCGGTCAAGAACCGTCGTGTAATATAGAGTTTACACGACGGTTCTTGGCCGAACCGTCGTGTAAAGTTGTCGCATGTAACATATTAAACGACGGTTCGGCCAAGAACCGTCGTGTAATGTATGCGTACTTAAGTATATTACACGACGGTTCGATATATAACCGTCGTTTAATGTATACATTACACGACGGTTCTTTATCGAACCGTCGTGTAATATACAGATTACACGACGGTTTTTGTCGAACCGTCGTGTAATGTTTCGGCCGGAAACGTCGTGTAATATTCTTAGTTAAAAAATTATTTTGGTTTTTTTGGTGATTTTCCGTGCTAGCCTAACCTGCATGTTATCCAATACACGATCCAAGAGAGTAACTTCAACTATCAAAATAAAAATACATACAAATTTTTACATTACAAGTTCACATATCATATTTAATGAATTGCATTACATGGCTAGCCCATTCTCCCCTAATCAAATTCAAATCCTCAGAAGTATAAAATTCTTTACTTTCTAGTACTTCAATTCCATTCAACACTATATCCCTCATAAAACCTAATATAAAATAACCACATTCACTACTTCCCTCTTGGAGAGGACAAGGACGGTCCGAGATTATAGTTTTATAATCTTGTCTCCTTCTAATCCCTTGACCGGCTATAATCTTCCAATCCGATAGGGCCCTAGCAAATTGGTAGAATTGAAATTAAGTAATTAAGATACATATATATAATAAATAAGAAGATTAAAAAAAATTTTCGGATTAAAATTGACTTACACGCTGATTAGCTCCGTAAAATCGTCTCGTTTCTTCTCTCGAAGAGGATCAAAATAAAGGACGAAGTCCTCCCATGGGTCAATGACTCCCAACACCCAATGTCTCCCTCTGTTATGTGGCATAAGATAAATCCGGCCTTTTGGTCCGTCACGCAAAAAGCTGATAAGATTGTCTGCTCGGTCTCTCATGCCAGCATCTTCAGTATCTGTTCTCACCGGTGAGATTAAGGTTGGAGACACAAACGCAAACTTGTCAGCGAGGCCGTTACTCCTACATAGCTCCTCCAAATATCTGCATATAAGCATATCAGAATTGTTACTATACCTGAGATATAGAAGGATTTCCAGATTATAGAAATTTTAGAGATAGAATGTCGTACCTCATGTAGACTAATATACAATTTGCACTGATTTCTTGTAAATTTATGAACTCATAAATATCTTCAAAACTCAGAAAGACAGGCATTTCAAAAGTCATGATGGTGGATGGTATTGGGATCTCAATCTGATTACCGTCACGCATGATACTATGTGCATAAAAAGCCAAAGGCCTCATCGCCATGTTCATGTTGTTAAAGTCGAACAAAAGTTGTTGTTGTTGTTGTTGTTGTTGCACACCTTGTTGTACCTCCGTCCGAGAGTCGATGGTCTTATTTCGAAGCTTTTTTTGGCGTTTTGTTTTTCCAGCTGTTGGGTCAGGAACGTGACTAGGCCCTCGACTCGCCTTGTTCATACTCGTGTCGAGCTCGACTAATGTTTTAGGCCAAGCAACAAACCCATTAATGGCCTCCTCCACAGTTGTTGCCTCGTACGTCGGTATAGGTAATTGTGCTTTTTTTAATTTTGGCACACTGATTGACACGCGCACGTTCCCTTCCCCCAGTGGTATCCCATGCACCGTATCGGTTGGAAGGCTCTCCATCCATGCTCTTCCAAACGCGACAAGCAACTGTCCACCCTGCACTTCATCGAAAATATAGAGCTTACACTCCTTGCTTTCGACTGCCATGGGTGGCGGATCAGAAACTCCCCCATGTTGTTTTTCTTGAGCAGAGCAACTAGCCTTAAAACTGTTGTGTTGGTCCACGGTTGGTACATTGGTGGGATCAACCGACGGCACCACATCTTTGCTCGCACATAGACCACGCACCAATGCCTTTAATTCTTCTATTTCACGTCTCATTGATTGTACTTCATAGTTTCTACTCGAACTTCGATCTAGGTTAAAGTACTGAGACGGCTTTACGAACTTTGATTGGCCACGGACACGCCCTTTGTGTTCGGGTCTAGATAATGCTTGCGCCAACACATCACTAGTGCCAACTGATTCGAAAGTGCCTTGGCTCTGCTGTGTGTTGTACTCCATCTACAAGATAATTAACATAACTCGTTTATGATTAAGGGTTGTAAGTACATATACTAGTGAGTAAAAATTTATTGGTAGTTTGTAAACTTACTATCAACTCGCTAACTTTTTGACATGCTGGATCTTTGAACTCTCCATCAGGGCCTATCTGTTGCTCAAGCCACAAACTATCTCTTTTTTCCCATTTCCCAGTCTTCTTAAACTGTAATTCAACATTGTTAGTATAAATGAGGACATAATGTTCTATAAATATCATATGATTTTGTATGAACACGTTAATTTTGACATACCTTTTCTTGGTCGAGCTTCCTATATCCGTCTCGGCCTCCTCTTGATGAGTATTCGTTGTTTGTCCTTATTCCGCTTCCACGATCCGATAGTTGTTGGAATTGTGATGATGTTCTATACTGAACGAATTTCACCCAATCCTCTTCTTCTATATTAGGGTAGAGTTCAATAACTTTTTGCGGCCGTGTCCAAACACTTTCTTCTGTTAAAGCTCCCTCGACAAACGTCTTGTATAGATCATGCCGGAAATTCCGTGCAGCTTCACCACATGATTTTATACACGAATGCCGAAAGCTTTCATCTACGGTGAAAGAAGTAATGGTTTCTTTCCAAACAATTTCTTTCAATCTGTCTAATTCACGAGATCTCCAATCCTGTATCCATATTGGAATGTGCTCTCGAGCGAGCACACCAATCCAACTCATCAATTCGTCACCGTGCTTTCCTTCGGGTTGTCCTTTCTCATCAAACGTGACGGAAATTCGTTCACCCCTTTTCCTTGCCATGTGGACACGTTTCATTATAGTTGCCTTTCGCTTGCCATCAACATTGGGCTCCGACGGGTTCATCCTTCGAGCTCGTCCCTTTTTGGAATGTTCCATTGTATTCGTTTACCTATAGTTATTGGCAAAAAAGTGAAAATCAATAACAATTATGTCATACCAATATAATCGATTCATTTTAAATTTAATTAAGAATCACACAATACATTAACTTTTCACCCAAACGCAAAGGTGCAGAAACTTATTTGAATGGAAATTCGTCCATAAAAAGGCTCTTTAACAACCTGAATTTTTTTAAAAAACCAACGGTCGCTAGGCCCCCCCGGGCGCCCAGGCACACCGAGAGGGCGCCTAGCGCCCCCCACCGAGTGGGGGCCAGGCGCCCCCCATGGCCGCCCAGGCGGTAGGGTTCCCCCACGGGCGCCGGGCGCCCCCACCGAGGGGGCACCAGGCGCGCCCCCCACGGGCGCCAGGCGCCCCCCACCGAGGGGGCACCAGGCATGCCCCCCACGGGCGCCTGGCGCCCCCCACCGAGGGGCACCAGGTACGCCCGAGGAGGCGCTAGGCGCCCCCCACGGGCTCGCCGGTGCCCCCACGGGTGCCAGGCGTCCGTCGTTAAAAGTGACGGTCATAGGCCGTTTTGATGCATTATTTTTGTATTTTCATGTTAGAAGACTTCATGTAATCTTGCTATAGTTATGCTGTCAATATTGATCAAATTCTTTTCTCTTTTTCGAAAAGAAAAACTCATTATGGCATTCCGTCGAGCATGTTGTGTGCGAAAAATAAAACATGTTCATAAATGTGTGTAAAGTGTAAAAAGTAACGATCCACAATCATTTTTCTCTGCTACAAAGAGAAATATTAAAAACAAACACACTCATTTGCAACAAGAATTCTTTAACTCCTGAAAGAACCAAATGTGGTTTAGTTTATATACGAAGTCACCTTACTTTTCTCTGAAAAAGACTAGTCACGCACGTACAATGCAAGAAGGAGGCGGCGGCGGCAATGACGGCAATGGCGGATTGACCGGATTTTAAACGAGAAGTATCGGCGGGTTGGTGAAGTATGTGTGGGTACTTGGAAAAATTAGAGAGTGTTAAGAGAAAAATGTAGATGCGAGAGAGATTTTGAACAGAAATGAAGAGGAAAGTTGTATTTAAGTACTTGGTTTTCGCGCGGAATTTGAAAATGAAAAGTGAAAATTTTTAAAAATTTGAGCATTACACGACGGGTAAGAAAAAACCGTCGACTAAAAACCGTTCATTACATAGGCGCGCGCCCGCGCGGCGCGGGCACCGCATGAGACGCGCGGGCGCGCGCCTAGTTCGGCCTGTTCCCCGGCGGTGACGATAGACCACCGACCGGCTTCCCGGGAACGCGGAAGGGACCGTCGTGAAATCCACAAAGACCGGTGGATTTCACGACGGTCCATCCCGGAACCGTCGTGTATTCACCGGGAATACACGACGGTCCCGGGAGGGACCGTCGTGAAATCGACCAATCGTGGATTTCACGACGGTCCCTTCCGAGACCGTCGTGTATTCCCGGTGAATACACGACGGTCCCTTCCGGGACCGTCGTGAAATCCACCGGTCTTTGTAGATTTCACGACGGTCCCTTCCGGGACCGTCGTGTATTCACCGGGAAAAGGCCGAGATAGGCGCGCGCCCGCGCGTCTCATGCGGGCGGGCGCGCGCCTATCTCGGCCTGCTGAGTAAGAATACACGACGGTCCCTTCCGGGACCGTCGTGAAATCCACCAAGCCCGGCCAATTTCACGACGGTCCCGGAAGGGACCGTCGTGTATTCTCACGCAGCAGGGAATATAGGCTATCTCGGCATACACGACGGTCCCTTCCGGGACCGTCGTGAAATCACGGGAATACACGACGGTCCCTCTCGGGACCGTCGTGAAATCGACCAAGCCCGGTGGATTTCACGACGGTCCCGGAAGGGACCGTCGTGTATTCTAACGCAGCAGGCTGAGATAGGCGCGCGCCCGCGCCTCTCGTGCGGGCGCCCATGCCGCGCGGGCGCGCGCCTATCTCGGCCTGCTGCGTAAGAATACACGACGGTCCCTTCCTGGACCGTCGTGAAATCCACCAAGCCCTGCCAATTTCACGACGGTCCCGGAAGGGACCGTCGTGTATTCTTACGCAGCAGGCCGAGAAAGGCGCGCGCCCGCGCGTCTCATGCGGGCGCCCACGCCGCGCGGGCGCGCGCCTGCGTGAGAATACACGACGGTTCCTTCTGGGACCGTCGTGTATTCTCCATACCATTTACCCAAAATCTGAAACCTCTTTATCTAATAACCCTGTTTTATTTACCAAATTTTCACATATATATGTACTACTGTTGTGGCTTGGATCGAAATTAATAGTCACGGTATATATATATATAAAGCAATGAACATAACAAAATAAATATATAATACTATTAGGAATATAATATAAATAAAGTAATGTTTTGTACAAAATAAAGGGCATAATGTTCAAGTTTTTTTCTTTTTTCTTTTTGCTTGCTCAACACGGGTCCATTCAATATCCGGTCGAACCAAGTGGGAAACATCATCATCGAGCACGTCAATCTCCTCAACCGGTGGCAATCCCTGTGTGAAAGGAGGAATGTCGGAGCAATCTTCCTCATCTTCTTGACCATGGAGAATTTTTTGCTGCATCGGTACTACTAGGAACAACTCTAAATTGCTGGGATCCGTTGTATAAAATACTTGGATTGCCTGTGATGCCATAATGAATGGATCATTTTTGTATCCCAATCGTCTAAAGTCCACTACTGTGATGCCATCACTGTCGGTCCATACATAATTATTGTCGGCCCATTTGCACTTAAATAGTGCTATATGTAACCCACAGTAATCGAGTTCCCAAATATCTTCAATAAACCCGAAGTAGTTCATAGTTCCATAAACTGGATTCTTGTCCTTTGCAGATGAAATATGCATTGACTTGGCTCGGATACTAACACCACTATTTTGAACAGGATGCTTCTCATCTCTTTCGCGAGTGTAGAATGTATAACCATTGACGAAGTATGATGTATAACGTGTAACAACGGTCGACGGTCCTCTAGCGAGGTTCATTAACTCCTGTGAAAAGCTGTCATTCTGTAAGACATGTCTTCGGAGCCACTGACGAAACGTCCGATTATGTTCATCTACAAGCAACTTTTCATGTCTTCCTCTTCTTGGATTGCTATCTCTTAATTCCTGTAGGTGAACCTCAATAAAGGGCTCAACTTCAACCCTATTTTGTAAGGTATAGAGACAAGCTTTTTCCCATTCACCTCGATCAACCGAAGATGGAATACCGACAGATAGTCCTTTCCAGTCAATGTTTGTAGTCTTTGGCAACCCAATCGCTTCCGCGGTGGACAAATACTCGGAGCAAAATTCGACGGATTCTTCTGCAATGTAGCTTTCTACTATACATCTTTCTGGCCTATTTCGGTTCTTGACATAACCCTTCAAAACCTTCATGTACCTTTCAAAAGGATACATCCATCTCAAGTAAACCGGTCCACATAGCTTCACTTCCCGGACTAAGTGCACCGTTAGATGAATCATTATGTCAAAAAATGAGGGTGGAAAGTACTTCTCAAGCAAGCACAACGTCTTAACTAACTCTGATTGTAGCAAATCTAGTGTCAATGGATCAATTACCTTAGAGCAAATCGAGTTGAAAAAAGAGCATAATTTGGTAATTGCGAATCTTACATCCTTCGTTAAAACTCCTCGTAATGCCAGCGGTAATAACTGTTGCATCAAGATATGACAATCATGTGTTTTCATTCCAATCAGCCTCAAATCCTTCATAGACACCAACCTTTTGATGTTGGAAGAATACCCGTTGGGCACTTTAACAGAAGACAGCCACTCACAAAGCTTTCTTTTTTCCTGTCTCGATAACGTGTACTTCGCCGGAGGTAAGTAAGTTGCATTCCCTTTTTTCGTAGGGATCAAGTTAGGTCTAATCTTCAAATCCTTAAGATCTAACCGTGCTTTTTCACCGTCTTTGCTCTTATTAGGAATGTCTAGCAACGTGCCCACAATTGATTCACAAACGTTTTTCTCAATATGCATGACATCCAAGCAATGACGAACAAAAAGTGTCCTCCAATATGGAAGTTCGTAGAAGATTGACCGCTTTTTCCAAGGTCCATCAACCACGGGATCGTTGTTACGCCGCTTTCTTTTCCCGAGAACCACTTTCAATTCCTTAACCATCTCATAAACGTCTTCACCCGTCAAAACCCGCGGAGGGGCTCTTTCTTCTGTATTACCATCAAAAGCCTTTTTCTGTTTGCGGTATCGATGATTTTGTGGTAAGAATCTCCTATGACCAAGGTAAACGGTTTTCTTACCATTCTTCAATCGGATGGAAGATGTTTCTTTCATACAAACAGGACCGCCGATAGAACTCTTGACTGAATAACCAGATAGATTACCATAAGCAGGAAAGTCATTAATTGTCCACATCAACATTGCACGGAGTGTGAATGTCTCTTGACGGAACGCATCTCTAACCTCGATCCCCTTTTCCCATAAACTCTTTAGATCATCGATTAGTGGTGCTAAGTACACATCAATGTCATTCCCTGGTTGTTGAGGACCTGATATCAATAATGTCAACATCAAGAACTTCCGCTTCATGCTCAACTTCGGGGGGAGATTGTAGTTGACAAGTATGACGGGCCAAGTACTATGCCTACTACTCATATTACCATGTGGGTTCATTCCGTCTGCCGACAAACCAAGACGTAGATTCCGTGGTTCCGAACTAAATTCAGGATGATCAGCATCAAAGGTCTTCCATTGTGGTGCATCTGCTGGATGTCTAAGCATGCCATCTTCAACACGTTTATCATGATGCCAAGTCAAATTCTTGGCATGCTCGGCATTACGGAATAAACGCCGCAGACGTGGTGCCGGAGGAATGTACCATAACACCTTTGCCGGCACACCTTTACTGCAATTCGTTGGATTCTTGCCTTTCTTCCACCTTGACTCCTTACAAACCGGACATTCATCCAAATCCGCGTACGCATCTCGGTAAAGGGCGCAATCATTTGGACATGCATGAATTTTTTCATATTCCATTCCCAAAGTGCTCAACGTCTTCTTAGCTTCGTACATACTAGAGGGTATTTTATTATCAACCGGTAGAACCTCTCTTAGAAATTCTAAAAGAGCCGTGAAACTAGAATTTGTCCAACCTCCCGATGCCTTCATGTTCCATAATTTGACCAAAGCGGACAATTTCGTATATTTACTACACCCGTCATACAAGGGCATCTCGACATCATTCACCATTGCTTCAAATAACTCCGGACGATGCACAAACTGTTCTTCCAAATCATTAACCATATCAAACAAATTATCTCCTACCCCTTCCTCAACAATAGGTTCTTTCGCTTTATTTTTCGATGATGGATTAAAACACATTTCACCGTGTAAATACCATGTTTGGTAGGAACAAATAATCCCACGGGCAAGCAAGTGTCTTCTAACTTCATCAACTGAATGGGATCTATGATTTCCACAATCCACACAAGGACATCGAATCTTTTCATTCTTCATGTGAATTTCGGCAAATGATAAAAATTCTTCAACACCATCTCGATATTTTCTTGTCAATCTATTAGCCCACATCCATTTTCGATCCATTTCCAAGAACCCGTCCTAAATCGATAATAAATATATCATACAATTTATTCAATAATCAAGTTTTTGCATTTAAACCCACATTATATATATATATATATATATATATGAAGCTATTGAAAAAATTCAACAAATAATTAATCATTCTTTCAAGAAGAAGAAAAAATATACCATTTTTGACATTTACTTAAAGTAAAAAAAAATCGAATAACTAAAAAGAAGAGTAAGTAATAATCACTATACTTACAAAAAACCGTCAAAGTGTGATTCGCAGGAGGAGATGTTGGTTCGTAGTAGAGGAGCCGTGGATTCGCAGGTTTCTGTGATATTTTTCGCGGCTGCGCGATAGTTCTGTGAGATAAAATGAGGGCTGCTGGAAAAACAGAATTAATAATACACATTGAAACTTTACACGACGGTTTCTTGGAACCGTCGTGTAAAGTATCACTTTAAACGACGGTTTCTTGGAACCGTCGTGTAAAGTGTGTGCGAATCCCACATTACACGACGGTTTCTTAGAACCGTCGTGTAAAGCGCGACACTTTACACGACGGTTCCAAGAAACCGTCGTGTAAACTTGACTTTACACGACGGTTCAAAGAAACCGTCGTGTAATGTGTGTGCGAAACACACTTTACACGACGGTTTCTTTGAACCGTCGTGTAAAGTGTGTGCGAAACACACTTTACACGACGGTTTCTTAGAACCGTCGTGTAAAGTCAAGTTTACACGACGGTTTCTTATAACCGTCGTGTAAAGTCAAGTTTACACGACGGTTTCTTGGAACCGTCGTGTAATCTCTGTCGTGTAATCTACATTTTGTAGTAGTGATTACATAGCATACCATTACATAGCATACCATTTCATAACCTTTCTTCATCATAACATGGCATAACATTTCATAACATAACTTAATCATAACATGGCATAACATTTCATAACATAACTTGACATATCGTATGCATGATCCGTTTATGCTTCCTTATGCTCTCTTATCTCTTCATAACTTTCTTAACTTAACCTTACTTTTACTTATGGGCCCCATATCATAAGTGTTCGTACCGGGCGCGCTCCATGGACTTACTCTTGCCATAGCCCAACCCGACCTAACGCGGGTCGGTACGACACAGGCAAGCTTGCTTGCCGTCATAGCTTAATCTTTCTTTTGTTAATTAGTGAACATGCATCATGATGTTTCACTCAATTAAACTTAACATATCTTAACCCTAATCATGCTCCTATACATCATAGCATACTTGACATTCCATTCATTATAACATACATTCATAAAATCATAACACTTATTATTCATATAAAATCATAGCATTCCTAGGATATTCTATGGCACTTATCATATAGCGTGTAACACTCACAAATAGCAAACATACTTATACAAGTATTCATAATAAGCCTATGCTGCAGGCGGAGTTGTACTTACTTTGACTGTAAAAGCTGTGTCCAAAGTGGAGTCAATTTCCGCCGGGACACTTCCGCGTAAAACGTTCTGAGATAAAATAAAAGTAAGGGTTAGAACTGTTGGTAGATAACCAACATTCTTTCATAACCTTAGTTATAAGCCCTTACTTATTTTTACGTTATCCTAATCGGTCACTTTGGTAACTTTGATTGTAAAATCTCATTTTTAGAACAGAAATCCCTATCTTTGGTTTAAAAATCCTTTTTGTTAAACTTTAAAACTGAAAATCTTAAACTGAGATTTATAAAATTATTGACTATTAGAAACTGCCTTTGGAACAGTTTCACAATGTCAATTTACAGTGAAATTGTGAAATTACACTTTTTCTGTGTCAATTTAAAAATCCTGTACAGAGTTTTCCATAATCCCTGTACAGTTTTCCGAAATCCATTTTCATCTTAAAATCAAGACTGATTCTGAAAAACTTGTCTTCACGAAAGTTTTAGACATCGAAAAGTTCTACAACTTTCATGTTTTGGGCAAAACCCAGTTCGGACGTTTTCGTGGTCAAAAATCCCGTGGAACAAGTCCCGGCCGTACACGGGTCCTGGGCACATAAGGCACGGGTCCTGGGCACTAAGGCACGGGTTTTGGTAAAAACCAAGGCCATTGGAGCCTCATTTTACAAAACGGTCCGCGTTGTCCTCTAGGAAAAACTCTACTTAAAAACTTTCATGTTTTGAGTTTCCCCTGATTCGGCCTCTAAGGGCCTCAAAAACTATTTTTCCCGAAACTGGTCAATTTCTACCCGAGTTGACAGTTTTCGGTTTAAAATTTCGTGTTCGTCCTAAAACGTCCACCCTACCTCAACCGAACTCATCGGGAGCCTAAATCAGACATGCATAACGTTTCTAACGTTCAATTTTCAACATGCAAGCCAAATTAAACGTAAATCATAATCCTACAAAACCCTAAGCATTTAATCAAACACTTAATAAGCACAATATGCACAAAAATGAACCACCAAACCCTAGGCTTAAACAAATCAAGCACATGCACATAATTTACCAACTAGAGCAGAATTTAAAAGTGGGCTTATACCCTTACAAACCATGGCTTAAATACATTTAAATTTCACCATATGAAATTTAAATGAAAACTTGATCGGTTATGGTTTTTACCTTACTCGGTTAGACTCGGGGAGCTAAGATTCGGCTTCCTTCCTCCTCCTAAATCACCGGCTGTTTTGGTGAATAGCAAGTGTCAACTTGCTGCCTTTCTTGCCCAAAGTTCAGCCACCAAATTACACCAAATCCGGTTGCCTACAACTCCAAAACCGGTTTGGATCACGCTTGGTTCTTCCCCCCCTAGATCCGGCCTTACTAGGGAAATGGCACCAAATTTTTTTCCAACTTTTTTTGGCTTGGTTTCCACCTTGAACCCGACCACTCTAAGCCCTCCACACTCTAAGTTTTGCAAATTTTTCTTGCCTTTCTCTTCTCCCTTAAGTCCGGATTTGTGTGAAGAAAAAATGCAAGAGTTTGGCTAAGTTTTCTCTTTAATTGTGAACAAAGGCCACCCCTATTTATAGAGGTTGGAAACTTCTCATATTTGCACACTTTAGCCCTCAAAAAATCAGAAAATTGGACATTGGAGGGGGGTATGTGGCCGGCCATTAAGGGTGGTGGAAGACAACTCATTTCTTCCATTTTCCTTAATTCAACTAATGATGTAATAATCAAAAAGTTACATGAGGTAAGCCAAAGTCTAAGCTTGTTTGGCTCTTTTGCTAATAAGCAGTCCATATTTAAGTTACCACAGGTATTTTCAATACTGGATTCACTTATGCACAGTATTGATTTACCGAACTGCAGTCCAAAATTCATCCGTGTAATACTGGACGGTATGAAATTTTTTCTTATTTCATCAAACTCTTTTGCCCTAAGCTTCAACTTAATGTGCTTGATTTTCTAAGGTGGTTCTCATGTCTTAAACATAACTTTTTATCTGCAAAAAGGCACGGGTTTACCCGGTGCAATTTATACAGATCAATATCTAAACATAGAGTCATTTCTTAAACTTTTCGGGTCAACCGTCGACTTTCTTGTCAATTAGGGACCTTTTTGTCAAGTTTTGACTTCCATGGTCAACAGTTGACTTTTGGTCAACCGCGACGGTTTTTGGTCAAACTTTGACTTTTTACAAAATTTCAAGATTTTGCTCCATATTACCTAAAAAGGTCATTTTCTTAAATACATAACCATTTTTGAGTCTTATAAAGTCATAAAACTCACAAAACATAATTAAAAACCCTTAACTGGGCTTTTTCCATAAATACCTTTACGGTTCAATGTACATTTTATACATAGAATCGTTCAGACATGAAAAATCAGGTATTACAATCTACCCTCCTTAAAGATTTTCGTCCTAAAAAATTAGAACAATTCGGGGTAGTTCTTTCTCATTTCATTTTCTAATTCCCAAGTGGCTTCTTCTACTTTATGATTTCGCCATAAAACCTTTACCATGGGAATTGTCTTATTTCTCAGAACCTTCTCTTCTCGATCTAAGATTTGTACCGGCTTCTCTTCATAGGTCAAGTCTGTTTGAACCTCTACCGGTTCTTGACTGAGAACATGTGAAGGATCTGGTACATACTTCTTGAGCATCGATACATGGAAGACGTTATGCATAGATGCTAACTCTGGCGGCAGGGCAAGCTTGTATGCTACTTTTCCAATCCTTTCTAGGATTTCAAAAGGTCCAGTATACCTTGGACTAAGCTTCCCTTTCTTTCCAAATCTCATTACTCCCTTCATAGGGGCTATCTTGATAAAGACTGCATCTCCGGTTTGAAATTCCAAAGGCCTTATTCGCTTGTCAGCATAGCTTTTCTGACGACTGAAAGCTATATCAAGCCTTTGCTTAATCTTTTTGATATCGTCAGAAGTCTTTCTGATGAAATCTGTAGTCTGAAGCTGCTTTTGTCCAACTTCTTGCCAGTGAATAGGAGATCGACATTTTCTTCCATATAGTGCTTCGAACGGAGCCATACCAATCGAAGCATGATAACTGTTGTTGTAAGAAAATTCAATCAAAGACAGCTTCTGATCCCAGTTTCCTTGAAAATCCAGAACACAAGATCTTAGCATATCTTCTAGTGTTTGGATAGTCCGTTCTGACTGACCGTCGGTTTGGGGGTGAAAAGCCGTACTGAACTTCAGTTTCGATCCCATAGCATTGTGTACGCTTGCCCAAAATCGGGAAGTGAAACGTCCGTCTCGATCCGAGATGATCGATTTTGGTACACCATGCAGTCGAACGACCTGGGATACATAGACTTCGGCCAACTTCTCCACTGAATAAGTGGCTTTGATAGCGATAAAGTGGGCAGATTTGGTTAATCGGTCGACAATAACCCAAATCGTGTCATTCCCACTTGAAGTTCTTGGCAGTCCCACGACAAAATCCATGGTAATTTGCTCCCATTTCCATTCGGGGAGCTCTATTTTCTGCAATTCTCCTCCAGGATGTCGGTGTTCTGCCTTAACTTTCTGACAAGTCAAGCATTTGGATACGAACTTCGCTATCTGATTCTTCATATTTGGCCACCAGTAGTTCTCTCGGAGATCCTTGTACATTTTAGAGGCTCCGGGATGTACTGAATACGGTGTCATGTGCGCCTCTGCTAGTATCTGATCCTTCAAAAACTTGAAATCAGGAATGCAGATCCTTTCTTTGAAGTAGATC
Source organism: Ficus hispida (assembly GCA_025413025.1). NCBI lineage: Eukaryota > Viridiplantae > Streptophyta > Magnoliopsida > Rosales > Moraceae > Ficus > Ficus hispida. The sequence goes on along the minus strand of CM046362.1, from coordinate 22,846,155 downwards.
ATGCCATCTGCAGAGGTTCTAAACTCCTTATTTTTCCCGCCAAAGAGTTGTGCCTTGATCAACTGAGAATCCTTTCCTTGAAGGTTCTTGATGGACTCCATTAAATTGGACTGGAGGGTTAAAGCGGATAACTTTCCCGTTATCATCACTAGGTTGAATTCGGAGATTTCCTTTTGAAGCGGCTTGGGCAGCAGTACTAAGGACATCAGCATGCCTGATGACTTCCTGCTTAAGGCATCTGCTACTTTGTTTGCCTTGCCAGGATGGTAGAGGATCTCGCAGTCGTAGTCCTTTACGAGTTCAAGCCATCTTCGCTGCCTCATATTGAGCTCCTTCTGGGTAAAGATGTATTTGAGACTTTGATGATCGGTGAAAATCTCACATCTATTCCCATACAGGTAGTGCCTCCAGATCTTCAATGCGAACACCACCGCAGCGAGCTCTAGATCGTGCGTCGGGTAATTCTTCTCGTGATCCTTCAGTTGTCGAGAAGCATACGCGACCACTTTACCTTGCTGCATTAGGACTGCTCCTAGTCCCTCTTAGAAGCATCGCTGTAGATCACGAAATTTCCTGCTTCGACCTCTGGAATAATCAAGACAGGCGCACTTGTCAGCTTCCTCTTAAGCTCTTGGAAATTCTCTTCGCATTTAGAAGTCCATTCGTACTTCTTTCCTTTGCGCGTAAGGGTCGTGAGAGGGGCTGCTATCTTAGAAAATCCCTCAACAAAGCGGCGATAATAACCGGCTAATCCGAGGAAACTCCTTATTTCTGTTACGCTCTTAGGCCTTGGCCATAAGCTAACTGCTTCCACTTTAGCTGGGTCCACAGAAATCCCTTCTTGTGACACCACGTGGCCTAAGAAATGCACCTTCTCCAACCAAAATTCACATTTAGTGAACTTTGCGTAGAGCTGATGTCGTCGCAACATTTCCATCACCATTCTAAGATGTTGTATGTGCTCTTCCTGGGACCTTGAATAGATTAGGATGTCGTCGATGAAGACAATCACGAACATGTCCAGATATTCCTTGAACACTCGGTTCATCAGGTCCATGAAAGCAGCTGGAGCATTGGTTAGCCCAAAAGGCATAACCAGAAATTCATAATGTCCGTAGCGTGTCCGAAAAGCCGTTTTGGAGATATCTGAATCTCTGATTCTGAGCTGATGATAGCCAGATCGTAGATCGACTTTCGAAAACACTCTTGCTCCTCTGAGTTGATCGAACAAATCGTCAATCCTCGGAAGAGGATACTTGTTCTTGATGGTGATCTTGTTCAGCTCGCGATAATCGATGCACATACGTAAAGATCCATCTTTCTTTTTCACGAATAGCACAGGTGCTCCCCATGGAGAGTAGCTCTGTCGGATGAATCCTTTATCTAGCAGTTCTTGCAGTTGCACTTGGAGTTCCCTAAGCTCAGCAGGTGCCATACGGTAAGGCGCCTTCGATACTGGAGCAGTTCCGGGCATTAGCTCAATTTCGAAAGAAATTTCGCGTTCCGGTGGAAGCCCTGGTAACTCTTCCGGAAAGATATCCACATACTCCCTGATAACAGGTACATCTTCCGGTGTTAGCTTCATTTCCTGCTCTTTGTCCACCATGTTAGCTAAATACCCTTGACAGCCATTAGCTAACATCTTCCAAGCTTTCATAGCTGAAACCAATTTGGTTGTTGAGTTCCGAGCTTGTCCGTAGAAACTGAACTCTTCCTCGCTATATGGGTTGAAAATCACACAACGCCTTCGACAGTCGATCTTAGCGTTGTACTTGCTGAGGAAATCCATACCTAAGATCACATCGAAGTCCTGCAGCTTGATTGCGATGAGATCTACATACAGTTCTCTGCCACAGAGAATCACGGAGGTATTTCGTATCCAAAAATTGGACCACAAAACCTCTCCGGATGGCAAGGAGGTCTTAAAAGGTTGGCTTAATCTATCCACACCTCTTCCTAATTTCTGGGCAAACTCCATTGATATAAATGAATGTGTGGCACCAGAATCAAACAGGGCAATTGCTTCATAAATGGTGATAGAGATCTGACCTGTCACCACATGTGCGGTGCTTGTTTCCGCATCACCCCTTGTGTAGGCGTAGATTCGAGCTTGAGGCTCAGGAGCTTCCAATCTACCTTGGACAATGGAGGGTCCTTCTAGTCTGACCTGGGCTGCATGAAGCTGACTGCTTGTGTTCCTATTTTGGTGCGGAGGATTCTGGCCTTGATTGTTCATGTGGCAATTTTTTTGCAAAATGTCCCTCCTTTCCGCATAGGTAGCATGCGTTGGTCCCCATTCTGCAGACGCCCGGATGTTTTCTCCCGCACTTCGTACATACCGAGAAGTCAGAGTTATTCCCCTCAGTTCCCCTGTTGTTCTTCTTTTGAGGAAAATTTTGTTGCTGGCCCTGTCCCGAGAAATTTCCTTTCCTCTTGTTCCTCCCAAACTGTTTGGAACCTTGAGCAGGGTTATTGTTTGGGCCTTTCTGATTCGTCTCAGTACTCTGACGGGGCTGGGTCTGCTTAGTAACGGCCTTTTCTTCCTTCTTGGCTTTGAAAAACTGCGCCCTTGCTTCCTTGTCCTGGTTAATCCAATATTCTGCCCTTATCGCCCTGCTTACGCAGTCGGACACCAGGGTAGGTGGGTCGCTTCCGGCACTAACCTGCTTGGCTATGTCTGTCCGGAACATTTTCATCATTCTCCGGACTTTTTCCGTTTCACTCGGTACCAGCTCCGGGCACAAGCGTGCTAACTGTTCAAACCTCTTGACGGCTTCAATCACTGTCATAGACCCTTGCTTAAAACTAGTGAATTCATCCTGTTGAGTGGCAAGGATGTCTCTGTTGTAGTACATACTACGAAACTCAGTCACAAATTCTTGCCAACTCATTGCCATGACGTTTCGACGCATCTGAACGGTTATCCACCAGTGTCTTGCGTCCTTCTTAAGGGCAAACGAGGCGCATAGAACCTTTTCCTGTTCGGTGAGCCGCATAAAATCCAAGATAACTTGGATGTCTATCAACCAGTTATCTGCGGCTATTGGGTCTGTTGTTCCCTCAAATTCAGGCGCTTTCATCCGCCTAAACCTCTCATATAACAAATCCTCTCTTGCCGGAGGTGGATCTGCCGGTACCCCAGCAGGTGCTACTGGTACCTCAGCATGTCGCGGAACATTGGGCACTGGAGGTGCCACTGGAGGTGCTTGCTCCGCGGGTAAGGGAACCTCGTTGACCTGGGGTCTCTGGTGTAACTGAGCTAGCTGCTCTCTCAGCTGGTTTGTCTCTTGTTGCTGTTCTAACAATTGCCGTTGTAAATTGGCTACAACGGTCGCTAGATCCGGTGCAGGTGGATTCACTGGTGCACCCTTTCGCGTACGAACCATCTTAATCTTCCTATTTAAATCATCAGAAAAGATATTATTAACTATTAATATCCTTTCTTTGCATTCATATCTTAACATATTGTAACAATATGCAATATGTCACAATATTGTCATACCATAATCGTACATACTTATCATATCATATCATATCATGCATAATTGAGATTCCATACATCTCACATTTAACTGCCTTTTTATAAATATATATAAAAAGTACATCATATTCTTTACATCATATATACATCATCAAAAAATTTAAGATGGAAGTGTCTACCACTTTACCATCGTACAAAAGTACAAGCCTATTATCAAAATAAAATAAGCTAGTACATCAGTCTCAAAACATATACATATACACGTGATCTGAGCCTAATCTAACTCCGTAACAACTGAAACATCAGAACCCGCATCTCCATCATCATCTGGAATCTCCTCAGGGTCCTCCTCGAAATCATCGCCCTCATCGAGCCATCATCCGAAACCTAGCTCATGATTAGGCTCCTCCTCATCATCCTCGTCATCGCTAGATATAACGATGATCGGAGGGTCCTCGGGAGCATCCAAATCCTCATCAGCATCATACCCCTCATCATCGGCCTCCTGTATCGGGTCGACGGGTATCGGGTCCTCCGGGTCAGCTGGGCCGGGCTCATAAACAGGCTCTGGCTCATATATCGGCTCCGGCTCGTAAACCGGCTCGGGCATCTCGGCGTCATCGACTGGTATCTCAGGCTCCACTCCATGGGCATCGGCCTGTGGATCCTGTACGAGAATCTCCGCAGCTAAAATGAACTCGATCATATGGGCCACTGTCATATGCTGCGTCGGTATAGGCGTGTGCTGACGGATCTGTGCAGGTAGTCCGTTCCGCAGGACCACTAGAGACCGTAATCCTGGGTTTGGTATGTCCATGGGGATGAGAGGCAACATAGCCTGCTGGAACCTCCGACAGTAATGGTCCATCGGCTCGTGGGGGTACGCTCGCCAGTACTCAGCCATGATGAAGTACCGCTCGTGCTGCATCTCCCGATAAATATCTGGATCTCGATAATGCTCATCCGCCCCATCGTCCAGCACTGGTCCGTAGCGGTTAGTCATGCAGACACGAAAATGTGCCCACGTACGGTCCGGTAGGGTCCCCTCGCCGATCGTCATCCACCATAAGCGCGCGTCAGCTAGTAAGCATCGACTAGCCAGCGAGACGTGCAGGTGTGCCTCTACATGGCAAAGGTGGAAAATCCTCTCTAGATCGTATAGCCAAACTGATAAGGCTACCGTTCGGGTGGTGCCGTCAAATAGAAGGGCCGTGACTCATAAAATGCTGAAATCGCGCGCCGGTCCTCCTCTACAGGTGCCGGGTCCATAATCGTAATCTAATCATACATAAGCGCATAATTCATATTAACATATGAAAATAAAATTATAACTTACAAGGATGGCGGCGATGGCAGGCTGACTGTGAAATTTAGTCGCAGGAAACCGCTCTGATACCAACTCTGTAACGACCCGCCTAGCTCAGGCCGTTACCGTACATACATACATACATACTTACGTACTTATACGTAAAACAGCGGAAATATTTTTTTTTTTTTAAGCCGTATATATATACGCACCTACGTAGATAATTATACTAAATAATTAAAACGTTGTGTAGGTATAAACAAAGCTTGTAAAATATTGACATAATAAACAAAACGTGTGGCGGCATTAATCCCACATTTCACAGTCCAGCACACCTCGCCTTCCATCTTGTATCATTGATTACTGGCAGGTTGCTTACCTACAGCATAGACGTAAGACAGTGAGCGAAAGCTCAGCAAGTACAACTATTAATACCGCAATATTAAAAACACAGCATAATCTAACCTAACATAACATTGTATACCATTACATAGCATACCATTTCATAACCTTTCTTCATCATAACATGGCATAACATTTCATAACATAACTTAATCATAACATGGCATAACATTTCATAACATAACTTGACATATCGTATGCATGATCCGTTTATGCTTCCTTATGCTCTCTTATCTCTTCATAACTTTCTTAACTTAACCTTACTTTTACTTATGGGCCCCATATCATAAGTGTTCGTACCGGGCGCGCTCCATGGACTTACTCTTGCCATAGCTCAACCCGACCTAACGCGGGTCGGTACGACACAGGCAAGCTTGCTTGCCGTCATAGCTTAATCTTTCTTTTGTTAATTAGTGAACATGCATCATGATGTTTCACTCAATTAAACTTAACATATCTTAACCCTAATCATGCTCCTATACATCATAGCATACTTGACATTCCATTCATCATAACATACATTCATAAAATCATAACACTTATTATTCATATAAAATCATAGCATTCCTAGGATATTCTATGGCACTTATCATATAGCGTGTAACACTCACAAATAGCAAACATACTTATACAAGTATTCATAATAAGCCTATGCTGCAGGCGGAGTTGTACTTACTTTGACTGTAAAAGCTGTGTCCAAAGTGGAGTCAATTTCCGCCGGGACACTTCCGCGTAAAACGTTCTGAGATAAAATAAAAGTAAGGGTTAGAACTGTTGGTAGATAACCAACATTCTTTCATAACCTTAGTTATAAGCCCTTACTTATTTTTACGTTATCCTAATCGGTCACTTTGGTAACTTTGATTGTAAAATCTCATTTTTAGAACAGAAATCCCTATCTTTGGTTTAAAAATCCTTTTTGTTAAACTTTAAAACTGAAAATCTTAAACTGAGATTTATAAAATTATTGACTATTAGAAACTGCCTTTGGAACAGTTTCACAATGTCAATTTACAGTGAAATTGTGAAATTACACTTTTTCTGTGTCAATTTAAAAATCCTGTACAGAGTTTTCCATAATCCCTGTACAGTTTTCCGAAATCCATTTTCATCTTAAAATCAAGACTGATTCTGAAAAACTTGTCTTCACGAAAGTTTTAGACATCAAAAGTTCTACAACTTTCGTGTTTTGGGAAAAACCCAGTTCGGACGTTTTCGTGGTCAAAAATCCCGTGGAACAAGTCCCGGCCGTACACGGGTCCTGGGCACATAAGGCACGGGTCCTGGGCACTAAGGCACGGGTTTTGGTAAAAACCAAGGCCATTGGAGCCTCATTTTACAAAACGGTCCGCGTTGTCCTCTAGGAAAAACTCTACTTAAAAACTTTCATGTTTTGAGTTTCCCCTGATTCGGCCTCTAAGGGCCTCAAAAACTATTTTTCCCGAAACTGGTCAATTTCTACCCGAGTTGACAGTTTTCGGTTTAAAATTTCGTGTTCGTCCTAAAACGTCCACCCTACCTCAACCGAACTCATCGGGAGCCTAAATCAGACATGCATAACGTTTCTAACGTTCAATTTTCAACATGCAAGCCAAATTAAACGTAAATCATAATCCTACAAAACCCTAAGCATTTAATCAAACACTTAATAAGCACAATATGCACAAAAATGAACCACCAAACCCTAGGCTTAAACAAATCAAGCACATGCACATAATTTACCAACTAGAGCAGAATTTAAAAGTGGGCTTATACCCTTACAAACCATGGCTTAAATACATTTAAATTTCACCATATGAAATTTAAATGAAAACTTGATCGGTTATGGTTTTTACCTTACTCGGTTAGACTCGGGGAGCTAAGATTCGGCTTCCTTCCTCCTCCTAAATCACCAGCTGTTTTGGTGAATAGCAAGTGTCAACTTGCTGCCTTTCTTGCCCAAAGTTCAGCCACCAAATTACACCAAATCCGGTTGCCTACAACTCCAAAACCGGTTTGGATCACGCTTGGTTCTTCCCCCCCCTAGATCCGGCCTTACTAGGGAAATGGCACCAAATTTTTTTCCAACTTTTTTTGGCTTGGTTTCCACCTTGAACCCGACCACTCTAAGCCCTCCACACTCTAAGTTTTGCAAATTTTTCTTGCCTTTCTCTTCTCCCTTAAGTCCGGATTTGTGTGAAGAAAAAATGCAAGAGTTTGGCTAAGTTTTCTCTTTAATTGTGAACAAAGGCCACCCCTATTTATAGAGGTTGGAAACTTCTCATATTTGCACACTTTAGCCCTCAAAAAATCAGAAAATTGGACATTGGAGGGGGGTATGTGGCCGGCCATTAAGGGTGGTGGAAGACAACTCATTTCTTCCATTTTCCTTAATTCAACTAATGATGTAATAATCAAAAAGTTACATGAGGTAAGCCAAAGTCTAAGCTTGTTTGGCTCTTTTGCTAATAAGCAGTCCATATTTAAGTTACCACAGGTATTTTCAATACTGGATTCACTTATGCACAGTATTGATTTACCGAACTGCAGTCCAAAATTCATCCGTGTAATACTGGACGGTATGAAATTTTTTCTTATTTCATCAAACTCTTTTGCCCTAAGCTTCAACTTAATGTGCTTGATTTTCTAAGGTGGTTCTCATGTCTTAAACATAACTTTTTATCTGCAAAAAGGCACGGGTTTACCCGGTGCAATTTATACAGATCAATATCTAAACATAGAGTCATTTCTTAAACTTTTCGGGTCAACCATCGACTTTCTTGTCAATTAGGGACCTTTTTGTCAAGTTTTGACTTCCATGGTCAACAGTTGACTTTTGGTCAACCGCGACGGTTTTTGGTCAAACTTTGACTTTTTACAAAATTTCAAGATTTTGCTCCATATTACCTAAAAAGGTCATTTTCTTAAATACATAACCATTTTTGAGTCTTATAAAGTCATAAAACTCACAAAACATAATTAAAAACCCTTAACTGGGCTTTTTCCATAAATACCTTTACGGTTCAATGTACATTTTATACATAGAATCGTTCAGACATGAAAAAATCAGGTATTACACTAAGACTAAACCGAGACAAGTAAGGTGTCGTACCAACCTCCCGTTGATGAGGGAGGATCATGTATGTTCAAGTTCAAGTATGTGATTATCAACCTCTCGTTGATGCGTGAGGGTAAAGTGATAATCAACCTTCCATTAATGTGGGAAGGGTTATGTTCATGTTTTCCAGAACTATTAAGGGTCTTGCAAACCCTGACGTTCTGAGGCTTGCGCGCTTTGGTACGTACACTAGGGGCCCAAATGTTAAGCAAGATAATAAGTTCAAGTCAATAACTGGTCATAAAAGATTCATAAATGATTCATGCATAAGTTGCACGATATTTGTTAAGTTTTGTGAGATTATGTTTGTACTTGCTGAGCGAAAGCTCATCAGTATATTTCATACTGCAGGAAAGAGGCCTGCAGCTTAAATTGGTGGGCCAGGTGGATGATGCGAAGGGTGAAGGGCGGTGTGGGATACCACTACGCAAAATCTTCCGCAAGTTTTATGAAGTTTAAATATATATGTATATTAAAGTGAGTTATGTGATACAAAGTTATAAGAATTTCAAGACTCAATTGAGTTGTAATAATTATGTATGCATAATACGTTCTATACAAGCAACCCTGTTTTGGATGTACGTTTTAAAAAAAAAACTTATGTTCAATTTTCTAAGTAAGTTAAGCAATTATGAAAGTTTAAGTATGTATGGTAACAGCCCTACGTAGGTTGGGGTGTTACAGTTAGTTAAAAACAGAAGTTGGAGGAAACGTCAAGGTCTACAACTTTCATGAAGAAAATATTTTCAAATTCGAAACAGATTTGTTAGAAAAGAATCAAATTTAAAGATTAATTTCAAATATAGTTTGTTTTTAGAATTTTAGAATTTCAAAAGATAATAGGATTTTAAAGTTTATACTATGTTTTTGACATCCTTATGCTAAGATAAGTTGATAACTAGGGTTGTATGATACTATGATAGGATGATTCTCATCCTATGATTTTTCTGTGAAAACAGGAAAACCACTCGGTTAGGAAAAGCGCTAAATTTGAGAGTTAGAAACTGGTAAGTACAACTCCGTCTACAGCATAGACTTTCTGTTGTATACTTACCCAAGTATGATGAATGATCGCTATTAGAGGGCGATGTAAATGTATGCTAGATTTGTTTGATGCGAAGTTATGATTATTATGATGAGATCAAGCTTATGATTATTATGGTGATATCAAGCTTATGATTATTATGATGATATCAAGTTTATGATTATTGAGATAAGGCATGATGTTAAGATATAAGTATGACTTAAGTTTAGTGACATCACGAAGCATGTTCACTAACAAGATCAATTATGAGATCATGAAAAGCAAGTATGATGGCAGGCGAGCTTGCCGTGTCGTACCGACCCGCGTCAGGTCGGGTTGAGCTATGGCAAGAGTAAGCCCATAGAGCGCGCCCGGTACGTACACTTATGTTATGGGGCCCATAAACAAGATAAGTTAAGAATGCATATGATGACATAATACGAGCATAATCGGTTCATGCATATATTATGCAATGCTATGATATGTTATGTATGAAATGTTACGATATGATGAGTTAAGTATGAAATGCTATGTAAGATTATGATATGTTATGTATGAGATGTTACGATACGATGAGATAAGTAGGAAATGTTATGATATGAAATGCTATGTAATGTTACGATGAATTATGTTTTGAGTTGTATTGTCACGGATAATTATGTTGTACTTGCTGAGCGAAAGCTCACGTCTTACGTCTATGCTGTAGGTAAGCAACCTACGGGCAGTTGTTGATACAAGATGGCGAGCGTGGCAGGGCGAACTGTGAAATGTGGGATTAATAGCCGCTACGCGTTTTGTTCTTTTTATGTATATAGTTTTGTATTTCAAACATCGTTATATTATTATGCTTTCCGCTTATCCGTGCCGTATATATATATATATGGCTAATCGCTCGTACGCGTTACGTATTTTTAAAAAAAAAAAAAATTTCCGCTGTTTACGTTAAATAAGTAAGAATGTATGTATGTATGTATGGTAACGGCCTGTGCTAGGCGGGTCGTTACAGAGTTGGTATCAGAGCGGTTTCCTGCTACCTAATTTCACAGTATGCCTGCCATCGCCACCATCATTGTAAGTAGTTTTATTTTTATGAGTAAATATTTATTACGTAATTATGTTATGCTAGACGCGACGTTATGGATCCCGCGCATGCAAATGAGGATCGGCGTGCAGTGAAGTCGTTTTACGAGTCGCATCCTATGATTTTTGATGGCACTCGACGGACGGTGTCGTTAGCAGCATGGCTATATGACATGGAATTGATTTTCCATCTTTGCCATATCGAGGAGCGACTACAGGTCACGTTAGCCAGTCGATGTCTCGCAGTAGACGTTCGACTTTGGTGGATGACGATAGGAGAAAGAGAAATGCCGAGTCGGACCTGGGCGCATTTCCGTGCGTTATTAGTTGCGCGCTACGGACCGATACCAGATGAGGGGGCAGATGAGCCCTATCGCAATCCTGCGATGTACCGGGATACGTACCATGCCCGATATCTGAGTTTTTCAGTGGTTTGGCACGCCTACCCGCAGGAGCCTATGAGCCACTACTGTCGGAGGTTCCAGGAAGAGTTATTGCCATATGTCCCGTAGGACCTGGTTAACCCGGTAACAATGGCATTGCAGACGTTTCGAGACGGACTGCCTCATCAGATCCGACAGTATGTTCCGATACCGATGCCTGGCACGACGGTGGGAAACATGATCGATGATATTTTAGAGGCAGAGGCTGTTATGCAGGCTATGCAAGTTGCTGAAGTTGCGGGTGGTCCACAGGCACCAGTCGATGAAGCTGGGATAGGAGAGCCGCCTTTCGAGGCCGATCCAGCACCGCCTCAGGACGCCGAGGCCGATATGGCCGTAAATGAGTTCAATAACTTCCTAGTTGACCTGGAGGATCAGCCATTAGATCCTAATCCTCTGATCATTGACATTTCTAGTGACGACGAGGAAGACATAGAGCCAGCGCCAGAAATTGAGCATGCGGGCTGGCTAGAGAATGATGGTATGTTTGATTTCGGCGAGGACCCCGAGGAGATAGTGTTTCATAACGGAGCTGAGGAGTCAGATTCCGACGCATCCACGGTGGTTACGATCGAACACGTAGAATAGGCTAACCGTATATATGTATTTTGTGTAGTTACGACTAACATGTATTGGCTTATCTTTTTGTCTCTTTTTGACGATAGGCTTGTACTGTTATAAGATGAGAAAGTGTTAGACACTTCCATCAGAAGTTATGGTTATGTATGTACAGTGATCGTGTTAAAATGCATTTACAAGATTGTAAATATGAAGTACTTTTTATAAGAATGTAAAAAGTCAGTTCAAGAATGATATGATATGTTTATGAAAAGTTATGATATGATTATGAAAGGCATATTACGAGTTGTATGTGCTATAATACGATGAAAACGTTCTGATATGATATAGTAATAACGTTCTGAGGTAACGTAATATGTTATGCTATGATAAGAAAGGTATGAAAGAAAGGATATTTCTAGTATGATAATATCTTTTCTTGTGATTTGATATGAACTAGAAAATGGTTCGTACACGACGAACGGTACCTGCAAATCCGCTAGAACCGGATTTTGCAACCGTTGTAGTAAATTTGCAACGACAGCTGTTGGAACAACAGCAAGAAACGAATAGATTGCGCGAGCAATTAGCTCATGTGAACCAGAGACCTCGAGCTGAGGAAGTTCCTCTACAACAAAATAGAGTACATCCGGAACCAGAAGTTCAACCAGAGGTACAGCCGGAAAATCCACGGAATTTTGGAGTTCCGTTAGTACCTGCAGGAATTCCTGTTAACATGCAGCCAGTACGGGAGGATTTACTGTACGAAAGATTCAGGCGAATGAAGGCGCCTGAATTCGAAGGACTGATGGACCCGATAGCTGCGGATAATTGGTTAATCGATATCCAAGTTATCTTGGACTTTATGAGGCTATCGGAACAGGAACAAGTTCTATGTGCTTCCTTCGCACTCAAGAAAGACGCTAGACACTGGTGGAGGACTGTCCAGATGCGTCGAGATGTTGCCACTATGGGCTGGCAAGACTTTGTGACGGAGTTCCGCACTACGTATTACAACAGAGAAATCTTGGCAACTCAGCAGGATGAGTTCGCCAGTCTGAAACAAGGGTCAATGACAGTATTGGAGGCTGTCAAGAAATTTGATCAGTTAGCCCGGTTGTGTCCGGAGTTGGTTCCTAATGAAACGGAAAGGGTGAGAAGGATGATGAAGATGTTCCGTACTGATATTGCCAAGCAAGTTAGTGCTGGCAGTAGCCCACCTACCCTGGTATCCGACTGTGTGAGTCGGGCAATGAGAGCCGAGTATTGGATAAACCAGGACAAGGAAGCAAGGGCTCAGATTTTTAAGGCGAGAAAGGAGGAGAAAACCGTAGTAAAGCCGACGCAGCCCCGTCAAGGTCTAGAGTTGAGTCAGAGAGGCCCAATAAGTAGCCCGGCCCAAAGTTCCAAACATTTTGGGAGGAACAAGAGAAAAGGGAGTTTCTCTGGCCAGGGTCAACAAAGGAATTACCCTCTGAAGAAGAACAATAGAGGAAATGAGGGTACTAGTACAGATTACCCCGCGTGTGTTAAGTGTGGAAGGAAACACCCGGGAGTTTGTCGATTGGGGTCAAATGCATGCTTCCTATGTGGTAAGGAAGGGCATTATGCGAAGAACTGCCATCTGAATAACCGAGGCCAAAATCCTTCATACCCGAGTCAGAACACTAACAGGCAGCTACATGCAGTCCAAGCTAAGCTAGAAGGACCCTCAATTACTCAGGGCAGATTAGAGGCCCCTGAACCTCAAGCCAGGATCTATGCCTACACCAGGGGTGATGCTGAAGCTGGGACTTCACATGTGGTGACAGGTCAGATTTCTATCGCCACCTTCGATGCTATCGCTTTGTTTGATTCTGGGGCTACTCATTCATTTGTATCTTTGGAGTTCGCCCAGAAGTTAGGAAGAGGTGTGGATAGTTTAGATCAACCTGTTAAAACCTCTTTGCCATCCGGAGAGATTTTGTGGTCCAATTTATGGATACGAAATACTTCCGTGACTATCTGTGGCAGAGAATTGTTTGTAGATCTCATCGTAATCAAGCTTCAGGATTTTGATGTGATCTTAGGGATGGACTTCTTAGGTAAATACAACGCCAAAATTGACTGTCGAAAGCGTTGTGTAACGTTTAACCCGTACGGAGAAGAGGAGTTTAATCTCTACGGGCAATCTCGGAGTTCAGCAACCAAGCTGGTTTCAGTAATGAAGGCTTGGAAGATGTTAGCTAATGGTTGTAAAGGATATTTAGCTAACATGATGGTTAAGGATTATGAAGTGGAGTTGATGCCGGAAGATGTTCCTATTATAAAGGAATATGTGGATATCTTTCCGAAGGATTTACCCGGACTTCCGCCAGAACGCGAGATTTTGTTCGAAATCGAATTACTACCTGGAGTTGCAACGATCTCCAAAGCGCCTTACCGTATGGCACCAGCTGAGCTTAGGGAATTGCAAGTGCAGTTACAAGAACTGCTTGACAAAGGATTCATCCGACAGAGTTACTCCCCATGGGGAGCACCAGTGCTGTTCGTAAAGAAGAAAGATGGATCATTGCGTATGTGTATCGACTACCGTGAGTTGAATAAGATTACGATCAAGAACAAGTATCCCCTTCCAAGGATTGACGATCTCTTCGATCAACTCAGAGAAGCAGTAGTATTTTCGAAGGTCGATCTACGTTCAGGCTATCATCAGCTCAGGATCAAGGAGGCGGATATCTCCAAGACGGCCTTTCGAACACGTTACGGGCACTATGAGTTTTTGGTTATGCCATTTGGATTAACCAATGCTCCGGCAGCATTTATGGACCTTATGAATCGAGTATTCAAGGAATACCTGGATAAGTTCGTCATTGTTTTTATTGACGATATTCTAATCTACTCAAGGTCCAAAGTGGAACATGAACATCACCTTAGATTGGTGATGGAGACATTGAAGAAGAATCAGTTGTATGCCAAATTCACAAAATGTGAATTTTGGTTGGAAAAAGTTCATTTCTTGGGTCATGTGGTATCGAAGGAAGGGATTTCAGTAGATCCTGTTAAAGTGGAGGCGGTTAGTGCATGGCCAGCACCCAAAAATGTTACGGAAATAAGGAGTTTCCTTGGATTAGCTGGCTATTACCGACGATTCGTTGAGGGATTTTCCAAGATTGCTACACCCCTCACTGCTCTTACCAGGAAAGGAAAGACTTTTGAATGGACTCAGAAGTGTGAGGAGAATTTCCAGGAGCTCAAGAAGAGGCTGACGAGTGCGCCTGTGTTGATAATTCCTGATGTAGATGCAGGAAATTTCGTGATCTATAGTGACGCTTCTAAAAATGGATTAGGAGCTGTCTTGATGCAAAATAGCAAGGTAGTGGCCTATGCATCCCGACAGTTAAAGATTCACGAAAGGAATTATCCCACACACGATTTAGAGCTCGCGGCAGTAGTTTTCGCACTTAAGATTTGGAGACACTATTTGTATGGGAATAAGTGTGAAATCTACACTGATCACCAGAGCCTTAAGTATATTTTTACTCAGAAAGAACTCAATATGAGACAACGTAGATGGCTGGAGCTTGTTAAGGATTATGACTGTGAGATCCTTTATCATCCTGGAAAGGCGAATAGAGTAGCAGACGCCTTAAGTAGGAAATCCATAAGCATGCTGATGTCTATTGGAATGTTTCCTAAGCCACTACAAAAGGAAATTTCTGAGTTTAATTTGGAGATGATAACGGGGAAATTATCTTCTCTAACCATTCAATCTAATTTGATGGAATCCATTAAGTCTCACCAAGAAAATGATTCTTTTTTGTTGAAAACTCAGCTTTTTGGCGGTAAAAGCAATGAGTTTAGAACTGCTGCAGATGGTGTCATTTACTTCAAGGAAAGGCTTTGTGTTCCCAACTTCAAAGAATTGAAGGATCAGATTCTGTTGGAAGCACATATGACGCCATACTCAGTACATCCAGGAGCTTCCAAGATGTACAAAGACCTCCGAGAGAGTTTCTGGTGGCCCAACATGAAGAATGAGGTAGCAGAATATGTATCGAAATGCCTAACTTGTCAGAAAGTTAAGGCTGAACATCGACATCCGGGCGGAGAACTGCAGAAGATAGAGCTTCCTGAGTGGAAATGGGAGCAGATTACTATGGATTTCGTAGTAGGACTGCCCAGGACTACAAGCGGAAGTGACACGATTTGGGTGATTGTTGACAGATTAACCAAATCGGCTCACTTTATTGCGATTAAGGCCACCTTTTCTGTGGAAAAATTAGCTGAAATTTATGTATCCCAGATTGTCAGATTTCATGGAGTGCCAAAATCGATCATCTCGGACCGTGATGGACGTTTCACTTCTCGATTTTGAACTAGTGTTCACAACGTCATGGGGTCGAAATTGAAGTTCAGTACGGCATTTCACCCCCAAACTGACGGTCAATCAGAACGAACCATCCAGACATTGGAAGATATGCTAAGGTCTTGTGTGCTGGATTTCAAAGGAAACTGGGATCAGAAGCTGCCATTGATAGAATTTTCATATAATAACAGTTATCATGCTTCAATTGGTATGGCTCCATTTGAAGCATTATATGGAAGAAAATGTCGATCTCCTATCCGCTGGCAGGAAGTTGGACAGAAACAGCTACAAACCACAGATTTTATCAAAAAGACCTCTGAGGACATTCAGAAGATCAGACAGAGGCTCGACATAGCTTTTAGCAGAAAGAAAAGTTATGCCGACAAACGTAGGAGACCTTTGGAATTCCAAGTGGGCGATGCAGTTTTCATCAAGATTACTCCTATGAAAGGAGTAATGCGCTTTGGAAAGAAAGGGAAGCTTAGCCCAAGATATACGGGGCCATTTGAAATCCTTGAAAGGATTGGAAAAGTAGCCTATAAGCTTGCCCTACCACCTAACTTAGCTTCGATGCATAATGTTTTCCATGTATCGATGCTAAAGAAGTATATATTCGACTCATCCCATGTGCTTAGTCAAGAACTAGTAGAAGTTCACATGGACTTAACTTATGAAGAAAAACCTGTTCAAATACTGGATTGGGAAGAGAAGGTCTTAAGAAATAGAACCATTCACATGGTTAAAGTGTTATGGCGAAACCACAGGGTTGAAGAAGCAACCTGGGAAGTGGAAGATGAGATGAGAAAGAACTATCCCAGCTTGTTCTAATTTTCGAGGACGAAAATTTTTAAGGGAGGTAGATTGTAATAACTAGAATTTTCAAAGTCACAATGTCTTGTATAGATATTGAATTGTACCATGAAGGTATTTATGAAAAAGCCCGGTTCGGGGTTTTTATTAAAATTTGAGAGTTCTTATATTCTTATAAGACTAAAAAATTATTGCTTAGTCAAGCATATGACCTTTTGAGTAAAAAGGTATAAAATGTAATGACCAGCTTGTTTACAAATTTTGATGTCTGTTGTGAACAATCAAAGTTTGTAATTAAGAAATGTTTATGTGTTATGTTTTATCAGTTAAAGTATTGAATTCTTGATTAAAGGATTCGATAAGTTATTTATGAAAGACCTTTTTGTAGTAAAAGGCAAATCTATGATATATAATTCTCTGTTAGTAGTTTCTAATAATAAGAGAACCCTAGACGCAGTTCAGATAAATTCTGGATTATGATCCAGTGCAAGTATACTGTTATCAGTTGAAAACAGTATCTGAATATGTATGCCAGTATGAACTGTGTTTAGGAGATAAGCCAAGTAAGGTTTTAAAAGAATGATAAATCTCACTTTGAAAATTGGTCACCCTTCAAGGACTAAAATGTAAATATTTTGTCCTTAGGGGCCAATATGTAATTTTAAGAAAAATGAATGGTTATGAATTTTAAGAAGTTAAGATAGTATTAAGTGATAGTTTAAGCAAGAATTGGAGACCAAAAGCTATCACCATAATCGGCCACTTTTCAGGGACTAAAGTGCAAATATTTTTGCCTTTAGGGGCCAAAGTGCAATTTTGAGAAAATTATGGTTCAATAGATAAATTTGTAAATTTATGGAACTATGGATTTTTCTAGTTAGATTTCCTAGTTCAAATTAGCTTATGATGATTTTTAAGATTTGGTTAACCTAGTTGGAAACCAAGGAATGAGGTTAAGTTTGATTAGTTCAAAAATTGACCAATCATTTGCTTATTTTTGTGCACAATGGGACCGGTCATTTTATGGGTTGTTGAGCTGATATTTTGCTCTTAAGAACCAATAGGCAAGGTATGAAAAATTTGAAGTTCATTAGAATTTGATACCACACAAGTTTAATCTTGCCTAGTAAGCAAAGTAGTTTTGCATACTAAGCTATGTTGCATTTTGCAACTTTCACACTTAACAAAGTGTGGCCGGCCACCACATGAGATTATTGAGTAAATATGTTACTCTTATCTGCAGCTTAGAGTTATCCATTGCTCAAAAGTTTTGAGAGTATGACAAGTGTTTGATGAAGCAAGCTTATAGCTTTGCTTGCTAAGCTTGTAATCAAGCTTGTAATGACACCTCTTGGCCGGCCATTACATGGATGAAACACATCAAATTTCTAGCTTTGATGACTAAGTGTTATTAGCCTTGATGAGTCATCTACGTAGTTTTCTTCTTTGGCAAGCCAAGGCTTGCAATTTTCAGCACCAAAACCGGCCAATGAAAGGAAGACACACCATGGCATGAACTAATCAAGTTTTGCCTCCTAGAATGGCTAAGACTTTGGCACATCATCACCTAATATTCAGCCAACTTGAAACCGTGCCACATAGCATGATAGCTTGGGTGAATAAGTCACCTTAGCTGTGCTTACTCAATGTTTAAGGCCAATGATGGCCGGCCAACACACAAGGGTGGTGTGCAAAATGAAGGTTATTGGAGGACCAATTAGCAAGGCAAGAACAAAAGTTTGTCTATAAATAATTAAGGGCAGAAGTTATAGGTTTCTTTTAGTCCATCTCTCAACCATCAAGTATATCTCCTACTCCTTTAAAGCCGAATAAAAAGTGAGAGTAAGCTGCAAACAGTTTCGGTTTGTGGTGTTGGTCTAGTGAGAAAGAAAAACCTCCAAAACCCTAAGCTAGAATTTGTTCTGTGAAGCTTGAGGTAAACTCTTTAACCTCTAGTTTTTATTCATGTTTTTGATAAGAAGATTATGAGTTTGATGTTATGTATAAGCATGAGTTTATAAAAATTAAATTCAAGTACTATGCTCTATGTGTAGTTGATAGTTTTCGGTTTCGATATGTTAGTTCGAAATAGAATGTTATGCAAGTTTAAGATTTTTGTTTTACAAAAATCATATGTGTAAGATCTGATTGTATGTTTATGAAATGTTTAGGTAACGCATGCATGTTTGAAATAGGCTCACGGGGAATCCGTTTGAGGTAGTGTGCACGTTAGATTACGTAAAACTCAACGAACCGAAAACTGCCAGTTTCGGGTCAAACTG
Organism: Ficus hispida; assembly: GCA_025413025.1. Taxonomy (NCBI): domain Eukaryota; kingdom Viridiplantae; phylum Streptophyta; class Magnoliopsida; order Rosales; family Moraceae; genus Ficus; species Ficus hispida. Next base: position 22,827,324 of record CM046362.1, on the reverse strand, counting down.
GACAGTAATTTTAAAAGCGAATTTTGAGGCCCTTAGAGGCCGAATCATGAAAAATTTAAAACTACAAAGTTGTAGAGAAGGGAAAATACTAGGGGCCAACGCGGACAGTTTTTGAAAATAAGGCCTCTAAGACCTTCATTTTTATAAAAACCCGAGACCAAAATTTGAGTTAATAAAAATGGTCGACGAATTTTCAAAGGCAGAAACAAGCATGTTTAAGTCAGATTTGAGTTTTAAGTTAAAAACAGAAGTTGGAGGAAACGTCAAGGTCTACAACTTTCATGAAGAAAATATTTTCAAATTCGAAACAGATTTGTTAGAAAAGAATCAAATTTAAAGATTAATTTCAAATATAGTTTGTTTTTAGAATTTTAGAATTTCAAAAGATAATAGGATTTTAAAGTTTATACTATGTTTTTGACATCCTTATGCTAAGATAAGTTGATAACTAGGGTTGTATGATACTATGATAGGATGATTCTCATCCTATGATTTTTCTGTGAAAACAGGAAAACCACTCGGTTAGGAAAAGCGCTAAATTTGAGAGTTAGAAACTGGTAAGTACAACTCCGTCTACAGCATAGACTTTCTGTTGTATACTTACCCAAGTATGATGAATGATCGCTATTAGAGGGCGATGTAAATGTATGCTAGATTTGTTTGATGCGAAGTTATGATTATTATGATGAGATCAAGCTTATGATTATTATGGTGATATCAAGCTTATGATTATTATGATGATATCAAGTTTATGATTATTGAGATAAGGCATGATGTTAAGATATAAGTATGACTTAAGTTTAGTGACATCACGAAGCATGTTCACTAACAAGATCAATTATGAGATCATGAAAAGCAAGTATGATGGCAGGCGAGCTTGCCGTGTCGTACCGACCCGCGTCAGGTCGGGTTGAGCTATGGCAAGAGTAAGCCCATAGAGCGCGCCCGGTACGTACACTTATGTTATGGGGCCCATAAACAAGATAAGTTAAGAATGCATATGATGACATAATACGAGCATAATCGGTTCATGCATATATTATGCAATGCTATGATATGTTATGTATGAAATGTTACGATATGATGAGTTAAGTATGAAATGCTATGTAAGATTATGATATGTTATGTATGAGATGTTACGATACGATGAGATAAGTAGGAAATGTTATGATATGAAATGCTATGTAATGTTACGATGAATTATGTTTTGAGTTGTATTGTCACGGATAATTATGTTGTACTTGCTGAGCGAAAGCTCACGTCTTACGTCTATGCTGTAGGTAAGCAACCTACGGGCAGTTGTTGATACAAGATGGCGAGCGTGGCAGGGTGAACTGTGAAATGTGGGATTAATAGCCGCTACGCGTTTTGTTCTATTTATGTATATAGTTTTGTATTTCAAACATCGTTATATTATTATGCTTTCCGCTTATCCGTGCCGTATATATATATATATATGGCTAATCGCTCGTACGCGTTACGTATTTTAAAAAAAAAAAAAAAATTTCCGCTGTTTACGTTAAATAAGTAAGAATGTATGTATGTATGTATGGTAACGGCCTGTGCTAGGCGGGTCGTTACACTACCTTTCCAATCCTTTCAAGGATCTCAAATGGTCCCGTATATCTTGGGCTAAGCTTCCCTTTTTTTCCAAATCGCATTACTCCTTTCATAGGAGCAATTTTGATGAAGACAGCATCACCAACTTGAAATTCTAAAGGCCTCCTACGTTTATCGGCATAGCTTTTCTGTCTGCTAAAAGCTATATCGAGCCTTTGCTTGATCTTCTTGACATCCTCGGAGGTCTTTCTGATGAAGTCTGTGGTTTGCAGCTGTTTCTGACCAACTTCCTGCCAATGGATAGGAGATCGACATTTCCTTCCATACAACGCTTCGAACGGAGCCATACCGATTGAAGCATGATAGCTGTTGTTATAGGAGAATTCAATCAAAGGCAGCTTCTGGTCCCAATTGCCTTTGAAATCTAACACACATAACCTCAGCATGTCTTCGAGCGTCTGGATGGTTCGCTCCGATTGACCGTCAGTTTGGGGATAAAATGCCGTACTGAACTTCAATTTCGACTCCATAGCGTTGTGAACACTGCTCCAAAATCGAGAGGTGAAACGTCCATCACGATCAGAAATGATCGATTTTGGCACTCCATGGAATCTGACGATCTGGAATACGAAAATCTCGGCCAATTTCTCCACGGAAAAAGTGGCTTTGATTGCAATAAAGTGGGCTGATTTGGTTAATCTATCCACTATAACCCAAATCATGTCATTCCCACTGGACGTCCTGGGTAATCCTACTATGAAATCCATAGTAATCTGCTCCCATTTCCATTCAGGAAGCTCTATCTTCTGTAGTTTTCCACCAGGATGTCGATGTTCGGCCTTAACTTTCTGACAAGTTAGGCATTTTGATACGAACTCAGCCACCTCATTCTTCATATTGGGCCACCAATAATTTTCTCGGAGGTCTTTGTACATCTTGGTAGCTCCCGGATGTACGGAGTATGGCGTCAGATGCGCTTCAGATAAAATCTGATCCTTCAAAACTTCAAAGTCGGGAATGCAGATCCTCTCCTTGAAGTAGATGACGCCATCTGTAGAGGTTTTGAACTCATCACTTTTTCTGCCAAAAAGTTGAGTTTTCAGCAAAAAGGGATCCTTTTCTTGGTGTGACTTGATGGATTCCAACAAATCAGACTGAATAGTCAGAGAAGATAATTTTCCCGTTATCATCTCCAAGTTAAACTCAGAAATTTCCCTTTGTAGTGGCTTGGGAAACGCCTCGATAGACATCAGCATGCCTACGGATTTCCTACTTAAGGCGTCTGCTACTTTGTTTGCCTTGCCAGGGTGGTAAAGGATTTCGCAGTCATAGTCCTTTACGAGCTCCAGCCATCTACGCTGTCTCATGTTGAGCTCTTTTTGAGTGAAAATGTACTTGAGGCTCTGATGATCGGTATAGATCGCACATTTGTTTCCGTACAAATAGTGCCTCCAAATCTTGAGTGCGAAAACTACTGCCGCAAGCTCGAAATCATGAGTAGGATAATTCCTTTCATGGTCTTTCAGTTGACGGGATGCGTAGGCCACTACCTTCCCGTTTTGCATCAGAACAGCTCCTAATCCGCTTTTTGATGCATCGCTGTAGATGACGAAATTCCCTGCATCTACATCAGGAATTATTAGCACAGGTGCGCTGGTTAGCCTCCTCTTGAGCTCCTGGAAATTTTCCTCACATTTCTGAGTCCATTCAAAACTCTTCCCTTTTCTGGTAAGAGCGGTAAGGGGTGCAGCAATCTTGGAGAATCCTTCAACAAACCGTCGATAATATCCTGCTAGTCCAAGAAAGCTCCTTATCTCCGTGACATTCTTGGGTGCTGACCACGTACTGACCGCTTCCACCTTTGCAGGGTCCACAGAAATCCCTTGCTTTAGCACTACATGGCCCAAGAAATGCACTTTTTCCAGCCAAAATTCACACTTTGTGAATTTGGCATATAGTTGGTTCCTTCTCAACGTTTCCATTACCAACCTAAGGTGATGCTCATGCTCTTCGTTGGACCTCGAGTAGATTAAAATATCGTCAATAAAGACGATGATGAATTTGTCCAGGTATTCCTTGAATACTCGATTCATAAGGTCCATGAACGCGGCTGGGGCATTGGTTAGTCCAAATGGCATAACCAAAAACTCATAATGCCCATAACGAGTTCGAAAAGCCGTCTTGGAGATATCGGACTCCTTGATCTTCAACTGGTGGTAGCCTGAGCGCAGATCGACCTTTGAAAATACTACTGCTCCTCTGAGTTGATCGAACAGATCATCAATCCTCGGAAGAGGATATTTGTTCTTGATCGTTATCTTATTTAGCTCCCGGTAATCAATGCACATGCGCAAAGATCCATCTTTCTTCTTCACGAACAACACCGGGGCTCCCCATGGAGAGTAGCTTTGTCGAATAAATCCTTTGTCAAGCAGTTCCTGCAACTGCACTTGAAGTTCCCTAAGCTCGGCAGGTGCCATTCGGTAGGGTGCTTTCGATATCGGTGCGGTTCCAGGTAGTAGCTCGATCTCGAACGATATTTCGCGCTCCGGCGGAAGTCCTGGCAGTTCTTCTGGAAAGACATCCACATATTCCTTTATAATGGGAATATCTTCCGGTCTCAACTCCAATACCCGATCTTTGTCCACCATGCTAGCTAAATAACCTTGACAACCGTTAGCTAACATTCTCCAAGCCTTTATTGCCGAAATCAGTCTGGTGGTTGAGTGGTGAGTCTGTCCGTAGAAGGTAAATTCTTCTTCACCGTAGAGGTTGAACGTGACGCAACGTTTCCGACAGTCAATCCGGGCGTTGTATCTTCCTAAGAAATCCATCCCTAAGATCACATCGAAATCTTGGAGCTTAATTGCGATGAGATCTACAAACAATTCTCTATTACAGAGAATGACAGAAGCCTCACGAATCCAGAAATTTGACCACAAAAATTCTCCGGATGGCAAAGAAGTTTTGAAAGGTTGATCTAACACATCCACACCTCTTCCTAGCTTTTGGATGAACTCCAGAGACACAAAAGAATGCGTAGCACCAGAATCAAATAGAGCAACAGCATCAAGAGTGGCGATAGAAATCTGACCTGTCACCACATGCGAAGTCCCTGCTTCTGCATCTCCCTTCGTATAGGCATAGATTCTGGCCTGGGGTTCAGGGGCTTCTAATCTTCCCTGAGTGATCGAGGGTCCCTCTAGCCTTGCCTGGACTGCATGAAGTTGGCTGTTGGGGTTCCGGTTCGGATAGGAAGGGTTCTGGCCTTGATTGTTTAAAGTGCAATTCCTCGCATAATGCCCTTCTTTGCCGCAAAGAAAGCAAGCATTAGATCCCATTCTGCACGTCCCCGGGTGTTTCTTCCCACATTTCGCGCACACCGGGTATTCAGTACGGTTTCCCTCATTTCCTCCAGAAATCCTCTTCTGAGGGAAATTCTTTTGTGGTCTTGACTAGAGAAATTTCCCTTCCTCTTGAACCTCCCAAATTGCTTGGGGCCTTGGGTCTGGCTACTCATCTGACCCTTCTGATTCAACTCCGGACCTTGCCTGGGTGGCGTTGGCTTAACTCCGGCTTTCTCCTCCTTCCTGGCCTTAAAAATTTGAGCCCTAGCCTCCCTATCCTGGTTGATCCAGTATTCTGCTCTCAGGGCTCGACTCACACAGTCGGACACCAAAGTAGGTGGGCTACTGCCAGCACTCACTTGCCTGGCAATGTCGGTACGAAACATTTTCATCATACGTCTGACCTTTCGGTCTCGTTGGGTACCAATTCAGGGCATAGTCGGGCTAACTCTCAAATTTCTTGACTGCTTCCATCACAGTCATCGATCCTTGCTTCAGATTGGAGAATTCGTCCTGCTGAGCTGCTAAAATCTCCCTGTTGTAGAACATGTTGCGAAACTCTGTGACAAAATCCTGCCAACCCATAGTCGCAACGTCTCGCCGTATCTGAACGGTCATCCACCAGTGCCTTGCATCCTTTTTCAGAGCGAAGGAAGCACAAAGCACCTTCTCTTGTTCCGAAAGCCTCATGAAATCCAAGATAACTTAGATGTCTATCAACCAATTATCCGCGGCAATCGGATCCATTAGTCCATCAAATTCCGGCGCCTTCATCCTTCTAAACCGCTCATAGAGCAAATCTTCCCGCACCGGTTGTAGATTTGCTGGATTCCCAATGGGTGCTAACGGAACTTCAAAGTTCCGTGGAACCTCTTGTCGGACCTCAGGTTGGGCTTCAGGTACCTGGGTACTACCGGGGGTACTCTGTCGTGATGCGGAGGAACTTCATCCACACGCAGTCTATCATTTATCTGAGCCAGCTGCTCTCGCAGTCTTTCCGTTTCACGTTGCTGCTCCAGCAACTGCCGTTGTAAATTTGCTACAACGGTCGCGATATCAGGCTCAGGAGGATTCACTGGTACCGTCTTACGAGTGCGCACCATTTTCAAATTCCTTTATAAGACATAAGAAAAGATATTATTATACTGTCAATATCCTTTCTTTCATGCATATAATATTCTATAACACTTTCATACTTTGTGTCTAATCACAAACATAGCCGATCATAGTCATATCATCGCATACATATTTCATACATATCATATCATTCATACATGACATAACATAACATAACATATCATAACATAATTTCCAAAATTTCATCGTATCATAATATTTCATTCATAAACTGTCTTTTGCATTTGTACAAAAAGGACGTCGTACTTACAATATCTTATATACATATCAGATACATCCTACATGGTCAAAAATTTTAGATGGAAGTGTCTACCACTTTACCACCATACATATGTGTACAAGCCTATCATCCAAAAAGAATAAGCTAGTACATGTCAGTCTAGCATCAAAAGATACACACACAGTCTACCTAATCTATGTGCTCAGAAGTGACCCCCGACGATGTGTCAGAATCGGACTCTCCCTCTCCGTCAGCCAACGGAATCTCCTCTGGATCTTCTAAATCCTCCTCATAGTCCAGCCAACCTGCGTGCTCTAACTCAGGATCTGGCTCCTCATCATCCTCATCATCACTCGATATGTCGATGATAGGTGGATCCTCCGGTGGGTCCTCCGGAATAATGATGAGATCATCAGGGTCCAAGTCCTCAGCTGCTAAATCAAACTCGGCCTCCTGATGTGGCACCTCCGGTACTGGGGCTGCGGGAATCGGATCCTCTGGAACAACGGGAACCGGCTCATAAATCGGCTCTGCCATCTCGGCGTCCTCTACTGGCGCCTGCTGAGCCTCTGCCAAATCCGGGGCTGGCATATCGTGAAGGTTAGCCTCGACTCCCAAAATAGCCTCAATCATGTGTCCAACTGACAAACCGAGCATAGGTTCAGGAACGTACTGCCGGATCTGAATAGGCAATCCGTTCCTAAGAATAACTAAGGCCTGCAGCTCGGGACTCTGCAGATACTGAGGAATGTATGGCAGCATCGACTCCTGGAATCGTCGGCAATAATGGGCCATCGTCTCCTGAGGATACGCGTGCCAATCAGCTACGTAGCTGAGGTAACGAGTGTGGTGCATGTCCTCATAGATCTCAAAATCGCGGAGTAAATCGCCCGCTCCCTCGCCTATCATCGGCCCGTATCGAGCCATCACTGCCGTGCGAAAATGCGGCCACGTGCGGCTCGGCAACTGACGCTCTCCTAGAGTGATCCACCAAATCCGAGCGTCGACAGCAAAACACCGGCTAGCCAAAGAAACCTGTAGCAGGGCCTCGATGTGGCAGATATGGAAGATCAACTCCATATCATACAACCATGCTGCCACGGGTACCGTACGTCGCGTGCCATCGAACATGAGCGGACATGACTGAAAGAATGACCTCGTCGCCTCTCGGTCCGCGCCGACTAGGTCCGGGTCCATATCGTCGGTCTATCATAAAACATCGCATAGTAAATACTTACTAAAAAAATAAACTCCACTTACAATGATGGGGCGATGGCAGGCAGACTGTGAAGTGGGATTGCAGGAAACCTCTCTGATACCAACTCTGTAACGACCCGCCTAGCACAGGCCGTTACCGTACATACATACATACATACATACATACATACATACTTAACGTACACAGCGGAAATATTTTTTATTTTTTATTTTTTTTTATACAAGGTGTATGAACAATAACGATATATAAATAGCGAATATAAGAACAAAACAAAAAGCGATATTCGAACACCGGATAATATATAATGTTCATAAAAGATAAAACACGTAGCGGCAGAATATCTGTGACGCCCCGACTTCCCAAGCCAGGTCGACACCATACATACTTGTTCTTTACTTGAAAATTTGAGAGAAATTTTTTTTTAAAACATATTCACATAAATTATCTTGTGGAGAATAATATGTCACCCATATATATATATTAAACTGAGAATACCTTCTCGTGTCTTCAAACTTTATACATATAACAAAACATAATTTACTTTAGAATATTAAAATATTTTCTTAACATCGAATGCGGAAAATCATGCGTAGTGGTATCCCACACCGCCCTTCACTCGCCGCATCGTCTGCATAGCCCACCACTTAAATTGCAGGCTTTTTACCTACAGTATGAAATATAAGAGTGAGCTTTCGCCCAGCAAGTACAAACATAATCTCACAAAAATAATTTAATCATCTTAAAACATGTCAATCATCATGTAACTTATGCATGAGCCATTTATGATTGATTGAAAGTCTTATGCTTCATTTTAGACTCAATCTTTAACTTATCTTGTCTCAACATGTGGGCCCATAGTGTACGTACCGAAAGCGCGCAGCCTCCAGACAAAGCTAGGGTTTGCAAGGCCCTAACAGTTCTGGGAATTAAAACGTGACCCTCACGCATCAACGAGAGGTAAATGTCACAACTGGTTTTAAACATGTATCCTCCTCGATCACGGGAGGTTGGTACGACACCTTCCTTGATTATCTTACCATATGATTTAACATTAGTGAACATGCTTCATGATGTCACTATGTCATATTCAAACTTTAACATTTGCCATATCATGGCATTCTTGAAAACATGACATTTTTAAAACCATGACATTTTAGAAAACATGGCATAATATGTAACATGTTATAGCATATCATCACATAACATCATTTAACATCATACAACATAGCATGTACATTTTAACATAGCATATATGAAAATAGTATTTACTATTTTCATACTGTAGGTGAGGTTCGATACTTGCCTGAGATACTATGTCTGGGGTTTCGTTGCCTTAACTCAGATTGCAACTGCAGGTTACCTCCTGCTATTAAAAAGAACATAGGATAAGGATCCTATAAAATATTGGTAACCTGTTCAATATTCTAATTATATGTCCTTTTACAAGCTTTGATCAACTACTAGGTTACTAATTGTAACCCTAGAGATTGTGGTTAATTATCTTGACCCATTAGGTTACTTGAGGTAACCTTGGGTATTAAACCCATATGATTAGTATTAAATTACTATTCTTATTTCGAGCCTAAGCCTTAGTAACTCGGTTATCCTTCCCGGTTACCACTCGTCATCTTTTGTTTTTACACTTTAGCTTTTAAATCCAATTTGGAAAATTGGCTAGAAAATCTTTTGTTTTACTTCAAAATTCGAGGTTTTCAAAGTAAAACTTTATAAAACTCATTTAAGGCTGAAAACTGCTTTTGAAATAGTTTTCATAGTCAAAACAGGAAATGTTGATGTAAAAATACAGTTTTTTCTGTATGTTTGTAGAAAATCCTGTACAGGAATTTCTTGTTCTCTGCACAGTTTTTATAGTTCAGGTTGTATTTAAGAATCCAAATGGAATTTGAAAAACTTGTCTTCATGAAAGTTCTTTCTCTTGAGAAATTCTAAAACTTTCATGTTTAAGAAAAACCCAGTTCTGCTTGGATTCGTACCAGTTTTAATTTGAAACCCACTGGTCGTGTAAACTAGGTCTGGGCAGTTTAGTCTCGGATTTTCATAAAAACGGAGGCCATTGGAGCCTCATTTTGCAAATCCATCCACGCTGCCCTCTAGGAAAAACTGTTCCGAGCAACTTTTGTGTTTTAATTTTTTCCTAATTCGGCCTCTAAAGGCCTCAAAATCGGCTTTCCGTAAAACTGGTCAGGATCCACCCGAGCCTGGCAGTTTTTCGGTTTAGAATTCGTTTTACGTCCTAGACGTGGAATCTAGCTCAACCAGCCACCGCGGGAGCCCTAATACACACATGCAGCGATTTTCTAGCGTAAATTTTCTTTAATCACAATTTCTAACATCACCATGCAAACCTAATTGATATTGGATCAACTAAGTTGCATGATTTCGGTTGCACAAAACCTAACAAGCATACTAATTAAATTCTAGCAACCTAGCACAAAATTATCATTCACCAACACTAGGGCAGATTGGGGACATATAATAAACTAGTATTTAGTATGCAAATTAAGAAAATTAAAGCAAGCATGCACATAAAAATCAAACCACCCCTAATTCTAGATCAAGCACAACCCTAGATTCCTAACTTTGGGCACAAAATAAATTGAGCTTATGCTCTTACAATTTCAACTTGAAATACATGTAAATTTCAAATTGAATGCTTAATTGAAAGAGATTAAGGTCTAGAATGGTTTACCTTGATTTATCTCCAAAAATTGGTTAGGGTTTGGCTCACAAAACTTTTCCTCCTAGGACACCACCCAAGGCCGGTTTTGTTGCACCAATTGGCACCAAAATTGGCTGATTCTTGGTGGCTGCTTGCACCTAAACTAAGCTCTCTTAAATCCAAATTTTCTCACTCACTCACCCCCCTTGGCAGCCGGCTGTTGGCCCCTAAAATGGACACCAAAAACTGTCAAAATTTTTGATTGAACTTGCTAGGGAAAACCAAAGACTACAACATCAAAACCCCTAAGTTTCTCAATTTTTTTCTTCACTCAATCACCCACTTGAGATTGCAGATTTTTGGAGAGGGAAAATGGGCAGAATTTGGCTGCTTTTTCTGATTTTTTTGGACTAAAAACCGACCACCCCTTGGCCTATTTATAGGTTAGGTTTTGGATCACATTGCAAATCTTTTTGGTTCACCTTTTGCTCATAAATCCTTGGAGCAAAAATAATTGCACAAAATTTTACCAAAAGACCTTCCATGTGGCCGGCCATGCATGGTGCTAGGTGGCTAGGTGTGAGTTGTTTCCACCATTTATGATGTCATAAATCAAAAATGGGATGATGTCATAATTCCAAGCTTAGGTGATGTCATCTTAAAGCCAAATAATTATTTGGCTTTTTCCTTAATGTAGTCTACTTTAAACTTAACACAGATATTTCTAATACTGCTTTCACTAATACACAGTACAATTTAGTACTGTTATTTTAAACTGCAGTCCAAAATTCATCTGTGTAGAAATGGACTGTATAAAAATTTTCTTATACAATCAAACTTCTTGGCCAAAGATAACCTAACTAATGTGCTTGATTTTCTATGGTGGTTTTTGAATCCTAAACATACCATTTTATCCGTAAAAATGGTTTTTACACGGTACAATTGTTATACTGAAAAATATTTAACCGTACCGCCTCATTTTCGATTTTTCGGGTCAACCATTGACTTTCTTGTCAATCATTGACTCTCTTGTCAAAATTTGACTATCATGAATTCATGAAATTTCGTCATACCTTTTTACTTAAAAGGCCTATCATGAAGTCTCGTAATTAATTTACCGAGAACTCAATCATATACTGATAAAATCATGAATTTTGTATTAATATTCATAATTTTCATAAAATTGCACATAAACACATAATACGAACTATAAATTTCTTATTTACAAGAAAATTGTGAGTTCGTGAAAATTTCGATTATTACAATATCCCACATCACTTCACAGTTCACCCTGCCCCGCTCGCCATCTCGTATCAAAATTTGCTGACAGGTTGCTTACCTACAGCATAGACGTAAGACGTGAGCTTTCGCTCAGCAAGTACAACATAATTATCCGCAACAATTAATAATACAAAACATAACTCAAATCTAACATAACACATTCTACCCTAATCATGCATGAGCCAATTATGCTTGATTATGCTTGCTTGGTATTTCATAGCTTATCATACTTATCGTGCTTAACATGCTTATCTTACTTATCATGTTTATGGGCCCCATAAGTGTACGTACCGGGCGCGCAACTATGGAGTGGTTGGGGCGGCCAGTCCATTTCCAACTCAATCCATAGTCCAACCCGACCTACGAGCGGGTCGGTACGACACAGGCAACTTGCTTGCCTTCATACTTATCTTTCATAATTCCTTAATCATTCTTATTTAGAGTTAGTGAACATGCTTCGTGATGTCACATATTCATAAAACATAATCTTATCATGCTTCCTATCATAAATTCATGCATCGTAGACATATCATATATCTTAATCATAACATTTCATAAGCATATCACATCAACTACCATAGCATTTATCATTCATACTTAGGCAAGTATTCAACTAAAGCCTATGCTGTAGGCGGAGTTGTACTTACCTCGAATTCTAAGTCCGATGCTATGCCGCTCCTGAACAGGTCGCAATAACAGATTATCACCTGTTATTACAAAGGACATAGCGTAAGGATTTCTGAAAATCCTACTTTTAAATTTGTTGGTTATCCCAACCAACATTCATTTTATTCTGCGTTTATATGCCCCCATAATCTAACTTATATACATTAGGAACGGGTTACTAAAATAACCCTGTAGGTAACCCTCGAGACAAGGGCCCTATTCCATAATCTTAATTCATTATTGGGTTACGTTGGATAACCCTTGGGCTTCGGGCCCAAACCAATAACTCGGTGTCTTTTCCGGTTTATTGCTCACCGGAACTTGGTTTAAAAATCCACTTTTGAAAACTTAAGGTTTTCTTTAAAATTCCTATGAGTGGGTTCTTTATAAAAATTATTGAAAGTCAATACTGCCTTTGGAGCAGCTTCTTTCTAAAAACTTGCTAATGTACGTGCAGGAAAACCCAATTCCAACACTGTTTTTAGAAATCTTGAGCAGTAACCTTCCGATCACTGCACAGTTTTTGAAATACATTTTTATTTGAAAAACTGAATTCGAATTTGAAAAAATTTCCTTCAGAAAAGTTTTAAATCTCAAAACGTTCTAAAATTTTCATGTTTTGATCAAAATCCATTTCGGACTTTAACCCACTCGTTTTCTCCTTTTAAGTTCACCTGGCCGTGCATGAAGTCTGGGCACGGTCAGCTCGGTTTTCTATAAAAACGAAGGCCGTTGGAGTCTTATTTTTAAAAACTGTCCGCTTTGTCTTATAGGAAAAACTGTTCTAAACAACTTTCATGTTTTGCGTTTTTCGAAAATCGGCCTCTAAAGGCCTCAAAATTTGTTTTCCATAAAACCGGGTAACTGGAACCCGAAATGGCAGTTTCAAATCCTTCATTCGGTACTCGCCCTAAAAACGTGCACACTACCTCAACCGAACCAGAGGGAGCCTAATTCAAACAAACAGCACCTTTGTAACGTTAATTTTTCCTTAAACACAAATAAAAACTTAGCCATGCAAGCCATTATCTTATCTCAAATAATTAGGATGTGCATATTTTTTTTTCCAGCTTGCACAACATGCACCAAATCTGTTCATTACCTAATTATGCATTCAAGCTCATAACTAAACCTATTAGGAGCATATAAACTTAACCATACAACTAACATACAATCCACATACATCAAACATATTTAAAATCATACTATACTACTCTAGCACATTAAATCAAGCACATACCTACCTAGGGGCCGAAAATAAAATCCGAGCTTATGCTCGTACAACCGATAACTTGTAATACAATTTAAACTTGCAAATTGAACCAAATTGAAAGCTGCAAGTTATGAGAAATTTTACCTTGATGAACCCTAAGTTTGATTAGGGTTGGTCCAAACTTCTTTCTTCCTTGGCTCCTAGTACAGCCGGCTCCTCCCTAGGCTCACCCAGAAATTTTTTTTTTTCTGCCTTCGGCTGCTGCTGCCCACCAAGGTCAGCCACTAAATCCGGCCACTCCCTTAAACTTCCTTCAACTTTTTCTCACCCTTTTCCAGCCCACAAACAGCCGGCCAACAAGCTAACAAAGGGGTCCAAAATTTCCAGCACTCACTATCTTCCTCCTAGCTGAAAACCGAACTACACCCAAGGGTTCCTACACTTGGATTTCTGTTTTTGTTCTTGTTTTTCTCTTGGCTGTAAGGGACGGTTTTTGAGCTGTAAATTGGGTAGAATTTGGCTGAGATTTTTGAATTTTCTGAATAGGAATGGCCACCTATTTATAGAGGTTTGGCAACTTTGCTTAATTGCCAAAAACTCCATCAAAAATCAGCTTTTTACACCATTTTTGGTGAGGTGGCCGGCCAGCCCATGCTTAGTTAGCACCTAATACTTTCCTAATTAAGCTTAATTCCATATTATGTCATTAATAATGGATAAGGTGATGTCATTAAGGCTTGTTTGGCTTAAAGCTTTAAAAGCAATCCATTTAAAGCCAAACAGACATCGTTAATACTGTGTTACTTCATACACAGTTTCATAAATTAAATTTCATTCCAAAATTTATCTGTCATAAAATGGACGATACGAAAAACTTTTCTTTTCGCTTTGAATCCTTTGGCCCTTAATAATCTATTTATGTGCTTGAATTTTTCTAAAGCGGGTTTAGGTTTAATTCTAACTATTTTGTCCGTAAAAATTGATTTTCGCAGTACGAAACCTATACTGCTCAACATTCTTAAATTCCGTCACATAGTTGGCCTTTTTAGTCAATCTTTGACTCCTCGGGTCAACTTTGACTTTCATGGTCAACTTTGACCTTCATGGTCAACTTTGACTTTTTCGGTCAAACGTTGACTTTTTGTAAAATCATAGAGTTTGCTATCTTTTGAACCCAAAAGATCGTAGGCTTGACTAAGCGATCATATTTGAGTCTTATGACGCCATAAGAACTCATGAAACTTAATAAAAACCCTAAGCCGGGCTTTTTCATAAATACCATTTCGGTACATATTAAATTTCTATACGAGAACTCAAAACGTTGAATTTTCTAGATCTTACAGGAGTAATCTTGATGAACACTACATCACCCACTTGGAATTCCAAAGGCCTCCTACGTTTGTCGCCATAACTTTTCTGTCTGTTAAAAGCTATGTCGAGACTCTGTCTGATCTTCTGAATGTCCTCAGAGGTCTTCTTGATAAAATCTGTGGTTTGTAGCTGTTTCTGTCCAACTTCCTGCCAGTGAATAGGAGATCGACATTTTCTTCCATATAATGCTTCAAATGGAGCCATACCAATTGAAGCTTGATAACTGTTGTTATATGAAAATTCGATCAATGGCAGCTTCTGATCCCAGTTTCCTTTGAAATCCAGCACACATGACCTTAGCATATCTTCCAGTGTCTCGATGGTTCGTTCGGATTGACTGTCAGTTTGGGGGTGAAATGCCGTGCTAAACTTCAATTTCGACCCCATGACGTTGTGAACACTAGTCCAAAATCGAGAAGTGAAACGTCCATCACGGTCCGAGATGATCGATTTTGGTACTCCATGAAATCTGACAATCTGGGATACATAAATTTCAGCTAATTTTTCCACAGAAAAGGTGGCCTTAATCGCAATAAAGTGAGCCGATTTGGTTAATCTATCAACAATCACCCAAATCGTGTCACTTCCACTTGTAGTCCTGGGTAGTCCTATTACGAAATCCATAGTAATCTGCTCCCATTTCCACTCAGGAAGCTCTATCTTCTGCAGTTCTCCGCCCGGATGTCGATGTTCAGCCTTAACTTTCTGACAAGTTAGGCATTTCGACACATATTCTGCTACCTCATTCTTCATATTGGGCCACCAGAAACTTTCTCGGAGGTCTTTGTACATCTTGGAAGCTCCTGGATGTACTGAGTATGGCGTCATATGTGCTTCCAACAAAATCTGATCCTTCAAGACTTCGAAGTTGGGAGCACAGATTCTCTCCTTGAAGTAGATGACGCCATCTGCAGTGGTTCTAAACTCATTGCTTTTTCCTCCAAAAAGCTGAGTTTTCATCAAAAAAGGAATCCTTTTCTTGGTGAGACTTAATGGATTCCATCAAATTAGACTGAATGGTTAGAGAAGATAATTTCCCCGTTATCATCTCCAAATTAAACTCAGAAATCTCCTTTTGTAGTGGCTTAGGAAACATTCCAATAGACATCAGCATGCCTACGGATTTCCTGCTTAAGGCATCTACTACTCTATTCGCCTTTCCAGGATGATAAAGGATCTCACAGTCATAATCCTTAACAAGTTCCAGCCATCTACGTTGTCTCATATTGAGCTCATTCTGAGTAAAAATATACTTAAGGCTCTGGTGATCAGTGTAGATTTCACACTTATTCCCATACAAATAGTGTCTCTAAATCTTAAGTGCGAAAACTACTGCCGCGAGCTCTAAATCGTGCGTGGGATAATTCTTTTCGTGAATCTTTAACTGTCGAGATGCATAGGCCACTACCTTGCCATCCTGCATCAAGACAGCTCCTAATCCATTCTTAGAAGCGTCACTATAGATCACGAAATTTCCTGCATCTACATTAGGAATAATCAATACAGGCGCACTCGTCAGCCTTTTCTTGAGCTCTTGGAAATTCTCCTCACACTTCTGAGTCCATTCAAAAGTCTTTCCTTTCCTGGTAAAAGCAGTGAGGGGTGTAGCGATCTTGGAAAATCCCTCGACGAATCGTCGGTAATAGCCAGCTAATCCAAGGAAACTCCTTATTTCTGTAACGTTTGTGGGTGTTGGCCATGCACTAACCGCCTCCACTTTAGCAGGGTCTACTGAAATTCCTTCCTTCGATACTACATGACCCAAGAAATGAACTTTTTCCAACCAAAATTCACATTTTGTGAATTTGGCATACAGCTGATTCCTTCTCAACATCTCCATCACCAATCTAAGATGATGCTCATGTTCCTCTTTGGACCTTGAGTATATCAGAATATCGTCAATAAAAACAATGACGAACTTATCCAGATACTCCTTGAATACTCGATTCATAAGGTCCATAAATGCTGCCGGGGCATTGGTTAATCCAAATGGCATAACCAAAAACTCATAATGCCTGTAACGTGTTCGAAAGGCCGTCTTGGAAATATCTGCCTCCTTGATCCTGAGCTGATGATAGCCTGAACGTAGATCGACCTTCGAAAATACTACTGCTTCTCTGAGTTGATCGAAGAGATCATCAATCCTTGGAAGGGGATACTTGTTCTTGATCGTAATCTTATTCAACTCACGGTAGTCGATACACATACGTAATGATCCATCCTTCTTCTTTACGAACAGCGCCGGTGCTCCCCATGGGGAGTAACTCTGTCAGATGAATCCTTTGTCAAGCAGTTCTTGTAATTGCACTTGCAATTCCCTAAGCTCAGCTGGTGCCATACGGTAAGGCGCTTTGGAGATCGGTGCAACTCCAGGTAGTAATTCGATTTCGAACAAAATCTCGCGTTCTGGCGGAAGTCCGGGTAAATCCTTCGGAAAGATATCCACATATTCCTTTATAATGGGAACATCTTCCGGCATCAACTCCACTTCACAATCCTTATTCATCATGTTAGCTAAATATCCTTGACAACCATTAGCTAACATCTTCCAAGCCTTCATACTGAAACCAGTTTGGTTGCTGAATTCCGAGATTGTCTGTAGAAATTAAACTCCTCCTCTTCGTACGGGTTAAACGTTACACAACGCTTTCGACAGTCGATCTTGGCGTTATATTTGCCTTCGAAGTCCATCCCTAAGATCACATCGAAATCCTGAAGCTTGATCACGATGAGATCTACAAACAATTCTCTGCCACAGATAGTCACGGAAGTATTTCGTATCCAAAAATTGGACCACAAAATCTCTCCGGATGGCAAAGAAGTTTTAAATGGTTGATCTAAACTATCCACACCTCTTCCTAACTTCTGGGCGAACTCCAAAGATATAAATGAGTGAGTAGCCCCAGAATCAAACAAAGCAACAGCATCGAAGGTGGCGATAGAAATCTGACCTGTCACCACATGTGAAGTCCCAGCTTCAGCATCTCCCCTGGTGTAGGCATAGATCCTGGCTTGAGGTTCAGGAGCCTCTAATCTGCTTTGAGTGATTGAGGGTCCTTCAAGCTTAGCTTGGACTGCATGCAGCTGCCTGTTGGTGTTCTGACTCGGATACGAAGGGTTTTGGCCTCGGTTATTCAAATGGCAGTTCTTCGCATAATGCCCTTCCTTACCACACAGGAAGCAGGCATTTGACCCCATTCTACAAACTCCTGGGTGTTTCCTTCCACACCTAGTACACGTGGGGTAATCAGTACTAGTACCCTCATTTCCTCTATTGTTCTTCTTTTGAGGGTAATTCCTTTGCGGACCCTGGCCAGAGAAACTCCCTTTTCTCTTGTTCCTCCCAAAATGTTTGGAACCTTGGGCCGGGCTACTTATCGGGCCTTTCTGACTCAACTCTATGTTGGAAAAAACGGATCCGATATCGGAGTTACGGCGCAGCGGAAGTTTTAAAATTTTTTTATGCCGTTTCAAAAAGAATCTCATGATGCATATTATAATAAATTAAATTCATGATCAAGCGTACCTTATTTCTCGGATTCCGGAATCACTAGAGCGTTTGACCAACGTGTCTTCTCTACTATTCTCGAGTTCCACGTCTCAGAGTGTGTGTGGGCACACGTTCTATGAATCCAATTGATCGGTAATGCTTTCCGAAGTCTAGATCCCTCCTTCTCAATTCCGATGTTCCTCGTTGAGAATACGATCCAACTTCTTTCTTCAAAACTACAAAACAGGAACCGGTTAACCTCCTATGAAAATTATCACTCGGTTTAACCTTCCTCACAATTTTGATTCAATGGAATTTTCTCTCTTTTTCTTTCTCACAAGATAACCGAATTTTTGAAGTAGAAGAAAACCAAATTATTTTTCTCTTCTCTCTCAAAAACGTTTTTCTCTTGTAAAATACTCAAAAAATTGGTTTCTCAAGAATTCCTAGCCTTTATATAGAAGTCTAATCCTTTTCAAAATTTAATTCCTACTTGAAAAATAATTAATAATTATTTTTCTGGATAAATTTTGAACCAAAAGATCATACAACTTTAGGGCTAGATTCATTGAACCTAGAAACGTTTTTCCAAGAGGAAATCTCCTCCAAAAATTCGGCCACTTTAGGATAAATCTAGATTGGTGGTTCAAATTTTAAATCAAGAATCTAGACTAGTGAAATGATTCTAGTCCTATCTAGATTCAAATTTCTTTTAAACCTTTTTGAATTTAAATAAGATTCACTCATTTGAATTAATATTTTCCACAACCATCAACTATATTAATTAATTTAAATAAATGGAATATTTGAATTTTTTTTTTCAAAAATCCGTGCACCACATTTAAAGGATAAAAAAAAATCCATCAAATAATCTCCATTATTTAAATCAATTAATAATTTAATGTTAGGAATATATTTGAACAATTTTGAAACAAAATTTTCTTCTCTCCACCTATCTAAAACCGTGCACCTCTTTTAGATTAGGAGAGAAAAATTTTGTTTTTCAAAATTAAATAATTCAAACACAATCTTATTTCCAAAATTCAAGTTAACCAATCACGTGTTGACAAATCATATTATTTGTCTATACAAATCCTACATGTCCAATCCTTTTTCGGATTGCATGTTAGAGAGTACCATGTCTTAATAGACATTACAAAATTCCATTTAAATTTACCGATCTCTTTAGGAACAAATCCCGAGACGCTATTTAGAACTATATGAGCTAGTAGAGGGACCCGTTGGAAATATGTAAAGAGGCTCCTATAATTGTGAAAAATTAATCCCAGACTAATTATTCATCAATTATCAACTTCAAAACTATTCCACCAAAAGTTTGAAGCTGAACTCCTGTTTACATGCCGTATTACGAAAGCTCTCTCACGCAGTGCTTCTTCCATGATTTATTCATCGCTTGTTTAATCCCCATATGTTATCCATGATTGAATTAAGGACTTTTTCCGTTTTACCTTTTCAATCATTTTAACTTAAAGTTCCATTATTCTCCATTGAAAGAACCACCAATTGTAAAACCATACAATTGGTAAACCATCAGAGAACACAAAGTAAACCGATGGCCAAGATCTTGTTATACTATCTTTCAATCCCCGAATAATGCCTTTAAGTAGATAACATGTACTATCATTAAGATAGCTATGGATTCCATATCTATGAATCTTGATTTCTCTATCCATAAGTCATGCACCCAAAACACAAGTATATTGACCATAAATTAACAGTGTCTCACCTGTAGTGCATTAAAGTACATAAGTCATGGATACGAACTCAAGTAATCATTTCAGGATTAAGATTAATACAGGATGATAATCAAAGCTTCATTGATTCTTATAAACGGAATTATTAAACCGAATCAATTAACACTTTAGGTCCAGTCCAATGTCATACCTCAATACTGGTATACATTAAAGTTTCCACTCGGAACCAATCCGATGCTCAAGACAAACCATCCCTCCAAGGAAGTAGACAACCTGTACAATCTTATCATGAATAAGATCCCCAAATCTCATTCCATCGATTGCGGACTATTTATTTTGACTGTTATCAAATTACCATGTCTTCTATGTATACCCCGTACACATATGGTAATCTGATATATTACCAACAGTCAAGGAGTATTTTATGTTTGCTCAAACATACAATCAACAAATGAAAGTAAATAGGACACTACTTATTAAACATGAATGACCTCCTCTTATTAATATCAAAATGTCATATTTACAGAAAATCCCTAACATTGATTTCCTACTTAGGGCACATATAGATCCCAACACTTTAGACCTTGACGGGGCTGCGTCGACTTTACTACGGTTTTCTCCTCCTTTCTGGCCTTAAAAATCTGAGCCCTTGCTTCCTTGTCCTGGTTTATCCAATACTCGGCTCTCATTGTCCGACTCACACAGTTGGATACCAGGGTAGGTGGACTACTGCCAGCACTAACCTGCTTGGCAATATCAGTACGGAACATCTTCATCATCCTTCTCACCTTTTCCGTTTCATTGGGAACCAACTCCGGACATAACCGGGCTAACTGATCAAATTTCTTGACAGCCTCCAATACTATCATTGACCCTTGTTTCAAACTGGCGAACTCATCCTGCTGAGCTGCCAGGATTTCCCTGTTGTAGTACGTAGTGCGGAACTCCGTCACAAAGTCTTGCCAGCCCATGGTGGCAACATCTCGACGCATCTGGACAGTCCTCCACCAGTGTCTAGCGTCTTTCTTGAGTGCGAAGGAAGCACATAGAACTTGTTCTTGTTCCGATAGCCTCATAAAGTCCAAGATAACTTGGATATCGATTAATCAATTATCCGCAGCTATCGGGTCCATTAGTCCTTCGAATTCAGGTGCCTTCATTCGCCTGAATCTTTCGTACAGTAAATCCTCCCGTACTGGCTGCATGTTTACTGGAACTTCTGTAGGTACTAACGGAACTCTAAAATTCCGTGGATTTTCTGGCTGTACCTCTGGTTGAACTTCTGGTTCCGGAGGTACTCTATCTTGTTGTAGAGGAACTTCCTCAGCTCGAGGTCTCTGGTTCACATGAGCTAATTGCTCCCGCAATCTATTAGTTTCTCGCTGCTGTTCCAGCAGCTGCCGTTGCAAATTCATTACAACGTTGCGAAATCGGTTCTAACGATTTATAGGTACCGTCGTCGAGTACGAACCATTTTCTAGTTCCTATCAAATCACAAGAAAAGATATTATCATACTAGGAATATCCTTTCTTTCATAACTTTCTTATCATAGATAACATATTACGTTACATCAGAACGTTATTACTGTATCATATCAGAACGTTTTCATCGTATTATAGCACATACAACTCGTAATATGCCTTTCATAATCATATCATATCATTTTTGAACTGACTTTTTACATTCTTATAAAAAGTATTCATATTTACCATCTTGTAAATACATTTTAACACGATCACTGTAATACATAACCATAATTCTGATGGAAGTGTCTAACACTTTCTCATCATATAACAGTACAAGCCTATCGTCAAAAAGACACAAAAAGATAAGCTAGTATATATTAGTCGTAAACTACTCAAAATATATATATACACGATTAGTCTATTCTTGGTGTTCGATCGTAACCACCGAGGATGTGTCGGAATCTGACTCCTCAGCTCCGTTATGAAACACAATCTCTTCGGGGTCCTCGCCATAATCAAACACATCATCATTCTCTAGCCAGCCCGCATGCTCAATTTCTGGCGCTGGCTCTAATTCTTCCTCGTCGTCACTAGAAATGTCAATGATCAGGGGATTAGGATCTAATGGCTGATCCTCCAGGACAACTAGGAAGTTATCGAACTCATTTACGGCCATATCGGCCTCGGCGTCCTGGGGTGGTGCTGGATCGGCCTCGAAAGGTGGCTATTCCATCCCAACCTCATCGACTGGTGCTTGCGGACCACCCGTAACCTCAGCAACCTGCATGGCTTGCATGACAGCATCAGCCTCTAAAATATCATCAATCATGTTCCCCACCGTCGTGTCAGGCATCGGTATAGGAACATACTGCCGGATCTGATGAGGCAGTCCATCTCGAAGCGTCTGTAATGCCAATGTCACCGGGTTAGCCAAGTCCTGGGGGACATATGGCAATAACTCCTCCTGGAACCTCCGACAATAGTGGCTCATAGGCTCCTGCGGGTAGGCGTGCCAAACCACTGAAAAACTTAGATATCGGGAGTGGTGCATATCCCGGTACATCGCAGGATCGCGATAGGGCTCATCTGCCCCCTCATCTGGTATCGGTCCATAGCGTGCAACTAGTAACGCACGGAAATGCGCCCAGGTCCGACTCGGCATTTCTCTCTCTCCTATGGTCATCCACCAAAGTCGAACGTCTACTGCGAAACATCGACTGGCTAATGAAACCTGTAATCGCTCCTCGATATGGCAAAGATGGAAATCAATTCCATGTCATATAGCCATGCTGCTAACGACACCGTCCGTCTAGTGCCATCAAAAATCATAGGATGCGACTCGTAGAAAGACATCACTGCACGCCGATCCTCATTGACATGCGCGGGATCCATCTTGTCGCGTCTAGCATAACATAATTACGTAATAAGTATTTACTCATAAAATAAAATTACTTACAATAATGGTGGCGATGGCAGGCATACTGTGAAATTGGATAGCAGGAAACCGCTCTGATACCAACTCTGTAACGAGCCGCCTTGCACAGGCCGTTACTCTACATACATACATACGTTCTTACTTATTTAGCGTAAACAGCGGAAAATTTTTTTTTTTTATATACATAACGCGTATGAGCGATTAGTCATATATATATATATATATATATGGCGCGGATAAGCGGAAAGCATAGTAATGTCAGGATGTTCGGAATACAAAATCATATCCATATAAAGAAACAAAACGCGTAGCGGCTATTAATCCCACATTTCACAGTTCGCCCTGCCACGCTCGCCATCTTGTATCAACAACTGCCCATAGGTTGCTTACCTACAGCATAGACGTAAGACGTGAGCTTTCGCTCAGCAAATACAACATAATTATCCGCGACAATACAACTCAAAACATAATTCATCACAATCTTATAACATAGCATCTCATATCATAGCATATCATAATCTTACATAGCATTCATATCATAGCATTTCCTACTTATCTCATCGTATCGTAACATCTCATACATAACATATCATAGCGTTGCATAATATATGCATGAACCGATTATGCTCGTATTATGCCATCAAATGCATTCTTAACTTATCTTGTTTATGGGCCCCATAACAAAAGTGTACGTACCGGGCGCGCTCTATGGGCTTATTCTTGCCATAGCTCAACCCGACCTAACGCGGGTCGGTACGACACGGCAAGCTCGCCTGCCATCATACTTGCTTTTCATGATCTCATAATTGATCTTGTTAGTGAACATGCTTTGTGATGTCACTAAACTTAAGTCATACTTATATCTTAACATCATGCCTTATCTCATAATCATAAACTTGATATCATCATAATAATCATAAACTTGATATCATCATAATAATCATAAGCTTAATATCATAATAATCATAATATCGCATCAAACAATTCTAGCATACATTTATATCACATTCTAATAGCGATCATTCATCATACTTGGGTAAGTATACAACGGAAAGTCTATGCTGTAGACGGAGTTGTACTTACCAGTTTCTAACTCTCAAATTTAGCGTTTCTCCTAACCGAGTGGTTTTCCTGTTTTCACAGAAAAATCATAGGATGAGAATCATCCTATCATAGTATCATACAACCCTAGTTATTAACTTATCTCAGTATAAGGATATCAAGAACATAGCATAAACATTAAAATCTTACTATCCTTTAAAACACTAAAATTCTTGAAAACAAATTATATTTGAAGTCAGTCTTTTATTTGATCCTTTTCTAACAAATTTGTTCCGAATTTGAAAATATTTCCTTCATGAAAGTTGTAGACCTTGAAGGTTCCTTCAACTTCTGTTTTAAACTTAAAATCCAAATCTGACTTAAACATGCTTGTTTCTGCCTTTAAAAATTCTTCGACCATTTTTCTTAACCTTGAAATAGGTCTCGGGTTTTTGTAAAAACGAAGGTCTTAGAGGCCTTATTTTCAAAACCTGTCCAAGTTGGCCCCTAGGATTTTCCCTTCTCTATAACTTTGTAGTTTTAACTTTTTCATGATTCGGCCTCTAAGGGCCTCGAAATTCACTTTCCAAAATACTGTCCAATTTACCCCGAAACTGGCAGTTTTTTGTTCGGTTTGGTTTTTAGGTAACTAACGTGCACACTACCTCAAACGGTTACCCCATGAGCCTATATCAAGCATGCAGGCGTTACCTAACCATTTCATACTCATACAATCAGATCTTACTCATATAATTTTTGTAAAACAAAAATCCTACACTTGCATAAAAATCCTATTTCGAAACTAGCATATCGAAACCGAAAACTATCAACTACACATAAAGCATAGTACTTGAATTTACTTTTCATAAACTCATGCTTATACATAACATCACACTCATAATCTTCTTATCAAAAACGTGAATGAAAACTAGAGGTTAAAGAGTTTGCCTCAAGCTTCACAAAACAATTCTAGCTTAAGGTTTTGGAGGTTTTCTTTCTCACTAGACCAACACCACAAACCGAATCTGTTTTCAACTCTTTCTCTCACTTTTTGTTCGGTTCCTAAGGAAAAGAAGAAGCAGATAATGAGCTGCCAATCTATGGTTTATTGTCCAAAGGATCATATATGTTCGTACCACCTCCTATTTATAGGTGAATGTTTTGTTCTTACCTTGCTAGTTAGTCCTCCAAAAATCTTCATTTTGCACACAACCCTTGTGTGTTGGCCGGCCATCCTTGGCCCTAGACATTGAGTAAGCACAGCTAAGGTGACTTATTCACCAAAGCTACCATGCTATGTGGCATGTTCTCAAGATGGCTGGCCATTAGGTGATGAGGTGCCAAAATTCTAGCTAGTCTAGGAGGCAAAACTTGATTGGTTAATGCATAAACTAAGCCATGGTGTGTCATTCACCCATTGGCCGGTTTTGGTGCTGAATTTGCAAGCCTTGGCTTGCCAAAGAAGAAAGCTAAATGGATGACTCATCAAGGCTAAGAGGCTTAGTCATCAAAGCTAGAAATTTGATGTGTGTTTTCCTTGTGATGGCCGGCCATATGTGGCAACATAAGCTTGGTTTTATCAAGCCAAGCAAGCAAGGCTATAAGCTTGCTCATCAAAGCTATAAACTACACTTGTCATTCTCTCTAAAACTTTAAGAAATTATGACTTCTAAGCTGCATATTAATCCCCAAGAGTAACATATTTACTCAATGGAATCATGTGGTGGCCGGCCATGGAGAATTCAAATGGAAGAAAATAGTTAGATTAACTAAGTTAACAAACCTAGTTACTTTCTTGGTTTTAACATAACTATGGTAACTAAATTTTGTAACCAATCCTTGGCTTAGTTGAATTTGAATGCTTAGTAAGAAAATCTATCATAATTTTCTTGAAATTCTTCATAAGGTGGCCGGCCATACCTTGCTAAGTGTGAAAGTTGCAAAATGCAACATAGCTTAGTATGCAAAACTACTTTGCTTACTAGGCAAGGTTAAAATTGTGTGGTATCAAATTCTAATGAACTTCAAATTTTTCATACCTTGCCTATTGGTCCTTAAGAGCAAAATATCAGCTCATTAACCCTTAATGTGGCCGGTTCCCTTAAGTATAAGTGTAGGCAAATGATTGGTCAATTTTGAACCAATCTAAACCTAACTTGATTCCTTGATTTCCAACTAGGTTAACCAAATTTAAAAATCATCATAAACTAAATTGAACTAGGAAATCTAACTAGAAAAATCCGTAGTTCCATAAATTTACAAATTTATCTATCAAATCACAAATTTTCACAAAATTGCATTTTGGCCCCTAAAGGCAAAATATTTGCACTTTAGTCCCTATAGGGTGGCCGACTATGGTGATGGCATTTGGCCTCCAATTCTTGCTTAATCAATCACCTAACACTATCTTAACTTTCTTAAAATCCATAACCATTCACTTTTCTTAAAATTACATATTGGCCCCTATAGACAAAATATTTACATTTTAGTCCTTAAAGGGTGACCAATTTTCAAAGTGAGATTTGTCATTCTTTTTAAGACAAGGTATCACCGATTAAGACCTTACTTGGCTTAACTCCTAAACACAGTTCATTTTCATACTGGCATACATATTCAGATACTGTTTTCAACTGATAACAGTATACTTGCACTGGACCATTATCCAGAATTTATCTGAACTGCGTCTAGGGTTCTCTTAATATTAGAAACTACTAACAGAGAATCATATATCATAGATTTGCCTTTTACTAAAAAAAGGTCTTTCAAAGAATTTAACATATCACATAAACATTTCTTAATTACAAACTTTGATTATTCATAACAGAAATCAAAATTTGTAAACAAGCTGATCATTACGTTTTATACCATTTTACTCAAAAGGTCACTTGCTTTACAAAGCAATAATTTTTTGGAGTCTTATAAAAACATAAGAACTCATAATATCTAATAAAAACCCTAAGCTGGGCTTTTCATAAATACCTTCAGGGCATAATTCAAATATCTGTACAAGACATTATGACGTTGGGAAATTCTAGTTATTACAGCAGATTTCACACTTATTCCCATACAAATAGTGCCTCCAAATCTTAAGTGCGAAAACTACAGCTACGAGCTCCAAGTCGTGCGTAGGATAATTCCTTTCGTGGATCTTCAGCTGTCGAGATGCGTAGGCAACTACCTTCCCATTTTGCATCAGAACGGCTCCTAATCCATTCTTAGAAGCATCGCTGTAGATCACGAAATTTCCTGCATCTACATCAGGAATTATCAACACAGGCGCACTTGTCAACCTCCTCTTGAGCTCTTGGAAATTCTCCTCACATTTCTGAGTCCATTCGAATTTCTTTTCCTTGCGGGTAAGAGCGGTGAGGGGTGTAGCGATCTTGGAAAATCCCTCCACGAACCGTCGGTAGTAGCCAGCTAGTCCAAGGAAACTTCTTATTTCCGTAATATTCTTGGGTGCTGGCCATGCACTAACCGTCTCTACCTTAGCAGGGTCCACTGAAATTCCTTCCTTTGATACTACATGACCCAAAAAGTGGACTTTTTCCAGCCAAAATTCGCATTTTGTGAATTTGGCGTACAGCTGGTTTCGTCTTAGCGTCTCCATCACCAACCTAAGGTGATGCTCGTGCTCCTCTTTGGACCTTGAGTATATCAAAATATCGTCAATAAAAACAATGACGAACTTATCCAGATACTCCTGGAATACTCGGTTCATAAGGTCCATGAAAGCAGCAGGGGCATTGGTTAATCCAAATGGCATAACCAAAAACTCGTAATGCCCATAACGTGTTCGAAAAGCCGTCTTGGAGATGTCTGCCTCCTTAATCCTAAGCTGATGATAACCTGACCGTAGATCGACCTTCGAAAATACTATCGCTCCCCTGAGTTGATCAAAAAGATTATCAATCCTCGGAAGGGGATACTTGTTCTTGATCGTGATCTTATTCAGCTCACGATAGTCGATACACATACGCAGCGATCCATCCTTCTTCTTTACGAATAGCACTGGTGCTCCCTATGGAGAGTAACTTTGTCAGATGAATCCTTTGTCGAGCAGCTCTTGTAACTGCACTTGTAGTTCCCTAAGCTCAACAGGTGCCATACGGTAAGGCGCTTTCGATATCGGTGCAGCTCCAGGTAGCAATTCGATTTCGAACGAAATTTCGCGTTCCGGTGGAAGTCCTGGTAAATCCTTCGGAAAGATATCCACATATTCCTTTATGATGGGAACATCTTCCGGTGTCAACTCTACCTCACAATCTTTATCCACCATGTTAGCTAAATATCCTTGGCAGCCATTAGCTAACATTTTCCAAGCCTTCAATGCTGAAACCAGTTTGGTTGCAAAATTCCGAGATTGCCCGTAGAAATTAAACTCTTCTTCTCCGTACGGGTTGAACGTTACACAGCGTTTTCGGCAGTCGATCCTGGCATTGTATTTGCCGAAGAAGTCCATTCCTAAGATCACATCGAAATCCTGAAGCTTGATCGCGATGAGATCTACAAATAGTTCTCTGCCACAGATCATCACGGAAGTATTTCGTATCCAAGAATTGGGCCACAAAATCTCTCCGGATGGCAAAGAAGTTTTGAAGGGTTGGTCTAAACTATCCACACCTCTT
>CM046362.1:22765404-22798754 GCA_025413025.1 Ficus hispida | reverse complement strand
ATTTGAGTCTTATGACGCCATAAGAACTCATGAAAATTAATAAAAACCCTAAGCCGGGCTTTTTCATAAATACCATTTCGGTACATATTAAATTTCTATACGAGAACTCAAAACGTTGAATTTTCTAGATCTTACACCATCCGCGCGGATGGTTGCCAGGCTTGAGGGTCCGACGGGGGAGACCTTAATGTCCGCTGTTGGCTTAGGCGGGGGAGGCCATTATGTCCCCCGAACGCGGGGCTATCTTTCCAAGCTTGATAGCCCCGATTGTGCCGTCCGCGCGGATGGTTGCCAGGCTTAAGGTCCGACGGGGGAGAGCTTAATGTCTGTTGTTGGCTTGGGCGGGGGAGGCAACTATGTCCCCCGAACGCGGCGCTATCTTTCCAAGCCGGATAGCCCCGAGTGTGCCATCCGCGCGGATGGTTGCCAGGCTTGAGGGTCCGACGGGGGAGACCTTAATGTCCCCCGTTGGCTTGGACGGGGGAGGCCACACTGTCCCCCGAAGGCGGGGCTATCTTTCCAAGCTAGATAGCCCCGAGTGTGCCATTCGCGCGGATGGTTGCCAGGCTTGAGGGTCCGACGGGGGAGACCTTAATGTCCCTGTTGGCTTGGGCGGGGGAGGCCACAATGTCCCCCGAACGCGGGGCTATCTTTCTGTAACGACCCGCCCTTACGTAGGCCGTTACAGTTACTTATCTTACATATTAACTCAACATACTATAACGACCCGTTCTTATGTAGGCCGTTACCATATTTATCATACATACTAGAATAACATACATACTTACTTATGTGGAAATAACGTACATATTTTTTTTTTCTTTTTAAAACCATTTGAGTAAAAACTTTACTACTTACTTATTTACAACATACACAATACTTATTTAGTATTTACTTTTCAAAACTATAGTGACGTAAAATAACTTATACTTAACTAATATTTACTTATCAAAAGTATCGTAATCTTAAAATAACTGTGTACTAAACAAAGCATGTACATATATATTTCAAAATGCGTAGCAGTCTCCATTCCCACGTTTCACAGACAGCCCTGCCAAGCTTCCCCGTCTTGTATCAAGAATTGCCAGTAGGAAGCTTATCTACAGCATAAACGTAAGTTGTGAGCTTTCGCTCAGCAAGTACAACCTTGAACCCGCAAAAACAACTTAATAAAGCAATGCATGAATCAATTATGCTTTCATTTTTGCTTTCATAGTTTTGGGCCCCTTATAAGTGTACGTACCGTGGCGCGCAGTCATGGAGTGGTTGGGGCGGCCAGCCCAGTCCAACTCAAACCATGAACCAAACCTGACCTAGAGCAGGTCGGTACGACACACCATACTTGAAAACCTTTTCTTAAAAAATTTCTTTCTTAAAAACATAATCTTCTTCTTACCATATGATTTATTATTTATGAACATGCCTCATGATGTCACAATAATAAACATACATCGTACATAACACCTAAATGCATGATATTTTAAAAACATGCAAGGTTATAAAACCAATTGCCTATGCTGTAGGCGGAGTTGTACTTACCGGTTTTGCTATATCCTGGGACGTATCGTTCCGATAGGTTACCTCAAAAGGTTACCTTCCTGTTTTCCAAAAAAGGAAGTAAGGTAAGGATCATCCTATCTTACCTTAACTTATTTCATTAAATGTTGATACCTTAACCAACATTTATCTGTGACCCTAGATATATGTCCCCCTCATATGCTTAACAATATTCTTGTTGGTTACTAAGTGTAATCCTAGGGCATAAGCCCTAATGGTAATCAAACGGTATCCTGTTTGATTACTTAATTAACTTTGGGTTTAAGGCCCAATGATCTTGGTATGGGCACCCTATTAGGTTACCATAAGTAACCTTAAATGTAGGCCTATTTTGGGTGAAATTTAAAAAGCCTGTTGGGCTTATAAGGCCCAACAATTAAGGTGGTATCCTTTAAGGTTACCTTGCATAAATCTTGGACTCAAGGCCAACATACAACCTTTGGTTCTTAATTAGCTAGGCCCAATCAAATTTAGGTAACCTATATGGTTATAATAGGTTACCAATTGGCTTACCTTGCTTAATTTGCTTAATTAATTTATTTCTTGCTAAACTGAGTTTAATTAATCATTTGGAACTGCTTTTAAATAAAACTGTGTTGGTTTTGCAGAAATTTGGTAAAAACAGTTAATTTGGCAGTGCATGTGTAGGAATTTCCTGTGCATGCATTGTTTCAAATTTCTGAATCAGAGCTTGCTCTACTGATTCAGTTTTACTTTAAAATTTGTTTGGATTTTGGAAAACTTTTCTTCATAAAAGTTTTAGATACTGAAAAACTATACAACTTTTATGTTTTGACAAAAACCTAGTTCTGAACTTAACTTATACTTTTTCCTTATTGAAGCTGCCTGGCCGTGCATATAGGTCTGGGCAGTCTGGGCACGGATTTTGATAAAAACGAAGGCCTTTGGAGTCTTATTTTCAAAAAATATCCGCGCTACCCCCTAGAATTTTCAATTTCCTACAACTTTTCAGTTTTGAGTTTTCTCAAATTCGGCCTCTAAAGGCCTCAAAATACCGTTTCCAATTCACTGCCCAGTTTTCACCCGAACTGGCAGTTTTTGGTTTCGGTTCGCTCTCACGTAATTTTACGCACACCCAACCTCAAACGGTCTCAGCCGTGAGCCTACGTCAAGCATGCAGCGCTTAATCTAACGTTCTCACATCCGTTCATTCAATCTTATACATTTAATTAATTAATTTTTTTTTAATCAAACCCATTTGGTGAAGTTCACCAAACTTGGGTTTTCTAAGTTTCTATAGGGTTTTCTTGAACCCTAGTTTAGCATACCATCATTCAATACCATAATCAGCCATTAAACACAGAACATAAGCCTATGGGGACATACATCAAACACCTAATGGTCACACATAGCATCTACTTAATTTCTAAAGCACACATTACCAATCATGCACCAAATTGAAGCATAAACATGCTAGACATAAATCAAGCACATTCTAGGCAACTTAAGCAATAAAAGGACATAATTAAATGAGCTTAAGCTCTTACAAACTTGCTGGAAAATACACTTAAATGGCTGAAAACAGAATTTAGAGGCTTTAGGAGGTTGAGAAATTACCTCCAAACCGAAGAGGACTTGCTAGTTTGTGTTCCGAAAAATGGTTTCCTAGCTGTCCCTCACCAAAATTTCCGACCACCACTCAAGGGTTTTGCTGTCTTTTGGGTTCGGCTTGGGCAGAGAAAGGGAGGAGAGAAATGGCAAGAGTTTGGGTGGGTTTTTGAATAAAAATGCCTAAAAAATTTTTCACCAAAGACACCTATTTATAGGTGTAAAATAATTTTGTTTCTAGAATTATTTTTAATCCTTAAATTGCTCACCAAACCCTTAAAAAATTTTATTTTCCCACAAGCCCTCCATAGGTGGCCGGCCATTAGTGGAAAGAAAGTTCAAGAATGTTCTTGGATTTCTTTCCAACTTTTTCAAAAAATCAAAATAATACATAATTATCCTTTGATTAGGTGGCATTCACCTAAGGCTCCATTTGGCTTTAAAACTTAAAAACAGTCTCTTTTCATACTAATACATATATAACAAATACTGTTTTTCAATAAAAATAATACTGTCTACTAAACTGCAGTCCAAAATTTATCTGCATAAAAATGGACTGTGTTTAGGTTTTTCTTATAACTTAAAGCTCATTAGTCCTTATTGTCCTAAATATTGTGCTTGATTTTTCTAACATACTTCCGTACCTTAAACTTACTTATCTGTCTGAAATGACGGTTTTTCGCAGTATAATTTCTATACTGCCTGTTATACAACAGTACCATCAAGCTTTGACTTTTTGGTCAAACTTTGACTATTTTGGTCAAGCGTTGACCAACATAAAATCATAAATTTTTATCGTAGCTCAGATCATTCTGGCCAAAACTTTGACCGGAATTCATTCAAACATAATTCCCAATTCTGATTAGGCAAAACATATACTAACACATAATACAAACTTTGATTCCTTGAGAAACAAGAAAATCATAATTTGTAAGAAAGTCAGTCATCACACTTTCCAAGCCGGATAGCCCTGAGTGTGCCATCCGCGCGAATGGTTGCCAGGCTTGAGGATCCGACGGGGGAGACCTTAATGTCCCCCGTTGGTTTGGACGGGGGTGGCCACAATGTTCCCCGAACGCGGCGCTATCTTTCCAAGGCGGATAGCCCCGAGTGTACCATCCGCGCGGATGGTTGCCAGGCTTGAGGGTCCGACGGGGGAGACCTTAATGTCCCCCCGTTGGCTTGGACGGGGGAGGCCACAATGTCCCCCCGAACCGGGGCTATCTGTCCAAGCCAGATAGCCCGAGTGTGGCGTCCGCGTGGATGGTTGCCGGGCTTGAGGGTCCGACGGGGGAGACCTTAATGTCCCCCGTTGGCTTGGGCGGGGGAGGCCACAATGTCCCCCGAATGCGGGGCTATCTTTCCAAGCCGGATAGCCCCGATTGTGCCGTCCGCGCAGATGGTTGCCAGGCTTGAGCGTCGGACGGGGGAGACCTTAATATCCCCCGTTGGCTTGGACGGGGGAGGCCACAATGTCCCCCGAACGCGGGGCTATCTTTCCAAGCCGGATAGCCCCGAGTGTGCCATCCACGCGGATGGTTGCTAGGCTTGAGGGTCCGACGGGGGAGACCTTAATGTCCCCCGTTAGCTTGGGCGGGGGAGGCCACTATGTCCCCCGAACGAGAGGCCATCTTTCCAAGCCGGATAGCCCCGATTGTGCCGTCCGCGCAGATGGTTGCCAGGCTTGAGGGTCCGACGGGGGAGACCTGAATGTCCCCCGTTGGCTTGGCGGGGAGGCCACAATGTCCCCCGAACGCGGCGCTATCTTCCCAAGCCGGATAGCCCCGAGTGTGCCTTCCGCGCGGATGGTTGCCAGGCTTGAGGGTCCGACGGGGGAGACCTTAATGTTCCCGTTGGCTTCGATGAGGGAGGCCACAATGTCCCTCGAACGCGGGGCTATCTTTCCAAGCCGGATAGCCCCGAGTGTGCCATCCGCGTGGATGGTTGCTAGGCTTGAGGGTCCGACGGGGGAGACCTTAATGTCCCCCGTTGGCTTGGACGGGGGAGCCACAATGTCCCCGAACGCGGGGCTATGTTTCCAAGCCGGATAGCCCCGATTGCCATCCGCGCGGATGGTTGCCAGGCTTGAGGGTCCGATGGGGGAGACCTTAATGTCCCCCGTTGGCTTGGACGAGGGAGGCCACTATGTCCCCGAACGAGAGCCATCTTCCAAGCCGGATAGCCCCGATTGTGCCGTCCGCGCAGATGGTTGCCAGGCTTGAGGGTCCCGACGGGGGAGACCTGAATGTCCCCCGTTGGCTTGGGCGGGGGAGGCCACAATGTCCCCCGAACGCGGCGCTATCTTCCCAAGCCGGATAGCCCCGAGTGTGCCTCCGCGCGGATGGTTGCCAGGCTTGAGGGTCCGACGGGGGAGACCTTAATGTCCCCGTTGGCTTCGATGGGGAGGCCACAATGTCCCCGAACGCGGGCTATCTTTCCAAGCCGGATCGCCCGAGTGTGCCATCCGCGTGGATGGTTGCCAGGCTTGAGGGTCCGACGGGGGAGACCTTAATGTCCCCCATTGGCTTGGATGGGTGAGGCCACAAGGTCCCCCGAAACGGGGCTATCTTTCCAAGCCAGATAGCCCCGAGTGTGCCATCCACGCGGATGGTTGCTAGGCTTGAGGGTCTGACGGGGGAGACCTTAATGTCCCCCGTTGGCTTGGGCGGGGGAGGCCACATGTCCCCCGAACGGAGGCCATCTTTCCAAGCCGGATAGCCCGATTGTGCGTCCGCGCAGATGGTTGCCAGGCTTGAGGGTCCGACGGGGGAGACCTGAATGTCCCCCGTTGGCTTGGGCGGGGGAGGCCACAATGTCCCCCGAACGCGGCGCTATCTTCCCAAGCCGGATAGCCCCGAGTGTGCCATCCGCGGATGGTTGCAGGCTTGAGGGTCCGACGGGGGAGACCTTAATGTCCCCCGTTGGCTTGGGCGGGGGAGGCCACAATGTCCCCCGAACGAGGGCTATCTTTCCAAGCCGGATAGCCCCGAGTGTGCCATCCGCGGATGGTTGCTAGGCTTGAGGGTCCGACGGGGAGACCTTAATGTCCCCGTTGGCTTGGAGGGGAGGCCACAATGTCCCCGAACGCGGGCTATCTTTCCAAGCCGGATAGCCCCGAGTGTGCCATCCGCGGGATGGTTGCAGGCTTGAGGGTCCGACGGGGGAGACCTTAATGTCCCCGTTGGCTTGGACGGGGAGCCACAATGTCTCCCGAACGCGGGGCTATTTTCCAAGCCGGATAGCCCCGAGTCTGCCATCCGCGCGGATGGTTGCCAGGCTTGAGGGTCCGATGGGGGAGACCTTAATGTCCCCCGTTGGCTTGGACGGGGAGGCAAATGTCCCCCAACGCGGGCTATCTTTCCAAGCCGGATAGCCCCGAGTGTGCCATCCGCGCGGATGGTTGCCAGGCTTGAGGGTCCGACGGGGGAGACCTTAATGTCCCCGTTGGCTTGGCGGGGAGGCCACAATGTCCCCCGAACGCGGGCTATCTTTCCAAGCCGGATAGCCCCGAGTGTGCCATCCGCGGATGGTTGCCAGGCTTGAGGGTCCGACGGGGGAGACCTTAATGTCCCCCGTTGGCTTGGACGGGGGAGGCCACAATGTCTCCCGAACGCGGGCTATCTTTCCAAGCCGGATAGCCCGAGTTGCCATCCGCGCGGATGGTTGCCAGGCTTGAGGGTCCGATGGGGGAGACCTTAATGTCCCCCGTTGGCTTGGACGGGGAGGCCACAATGTCCCCCGAACGCGGGCTATCTTTCCAAGCCGGATAGCCCGAGTGTGCCATCCGCGCGATGGTTGCCAGGCTTGAGGGTCCGACGGGGGAGACCTAATGTCCCCGTTGGCTTGGACGGGGAGGCCACAATGTCCCCCGAACGCGGGGCTATCTTTCCAAGCCGGATAGCCCCGAGTGTGCCATCCCGCGTGGATGGTTGCCAGGCTTGAGGGTCCGACGGGGGAGACCTTAATGTCCCCCGTTGGCTTCGATGAGGGAGGCCACAATGTCCCTCGAACGCGGGGCTATCTTTCCAAGCCGGATAGCCCCGAGTGTGCCATCCGCGTGGATGGTTGCCAGGCTTGAGGGTCCGACGGGGGAGACCTTAATGTCCCCCATTGGCTTGGATGGGTGAGGCACAAGGTCCCCCGAACGCGGGGCTATCTTTCCAAGCCAGATAGCCCGAGTGTGCCATCCCGCGGATGGTTGCTAGGCTTGAGGGTCTGACGGGGGAGACTTAATGTCCCCGTTGGCTTGGGCGGGGGAGGCCACTATGTCCCCCGAACGGAGGCATCTTTCCAAGCCGGATAGCCCGATTGTGCGTCCGCGCAGATGGTTGCTAGGCTTGAGGGTCCGACGAGGGAGACCTGAATGTCCCCCGTTGGCTTGGACGGGGAGGCCACAATGTCCCCGAACGCGGGGCTATGTTTCCAAGCCGGATAGCCCCGAGTTGCCATCCGCGCGGATGGTTGCAGGCTTGAGGGTCGAGGGGGAGACTTAATGTCCCCCGTTGGCTTGGGCGGGGAGGCCAAATGTCCCCGAACGGGGCTATCTTTCCAAGCGGATAGCCCCGAGTCTGCCTCCGCGCGGATGGTTGCCAGGCTTGAGGGTCCGAGGGGGAGACCTAATGTCCCCGTTGGCTTGGACGAGGGAGGCCACAATGTCCCCGAACGCGGGGCTATCTTTCCAAGCCGGATAGCCCCGAGTGGTGCCATCCGCGTGGATGGTTGCTAGGCTTGAGGGTCCGACGGGGGAGACCTTAATGTCCCCGTTGGCTTGGATGAGGGAGGCCACAATGTCCCCGAACGCGGGGCTATCTTTCCAAGCCGGATAGCCCCGAGTGTGCCATCCGCGCGGATGGTTGCCAGGCTTGAGGGTCCGACGGGGGAGACCTTAATGTCCCCCATTGGCTTGGAGGGGAGGCCACAATGTCCCCCGAACGCGGGGCTATCTTTCCAAGCCGATAGCCCCGAGTGTGCCATCCCGCGGATGGTTGCTAGGCTTGAGGGTCGACGGGGGAGACCTTAATGTCCCCGTTGGCTTGCGGGGGAGGCCACAATGTCCCCGAACGCGGGCTATCTTTCCAAGCCGGATAGCCCCGAGTGTGCCTCCGCGCGGATGGTTGCCAGGCTTGAGGGTCCGACGGGGGAGACCTTAATGTCCCCCGTTGGCTTGGATGAGGGAGGCCACATGTCCCCGAACGCGGGGCTATCTTTCCAAGCCGGATAGCCCCGAGTGTGCCATCCGCGGGATGGTTGCCAGGCTTGAGGGTCCGACGGGGGAGACCTTAATGTCCCCGTTGGCTTGGACGGGGGAGGCCACAATGTCCCCGAACGCGGGGCTATCTTTCCAAGCCGGATAGCCCCGAGTGTGCCATCCGCGCGGATGGTTGCCAGGCTTGAGGGTCCGATGGGGGAGACCTTAATGTCCCCCGTTGGCTTGGACGGGAGGCCACAATGTCCCCCGAACGCGGGGCTATCTTTCCAAGCCGGATAGCCCGAGTGTGCCATCCCGTGGATGGTTGCCAGGCTTGAGGGTCCGACGGGGGAGACCTTAATGTCCCCGTTGGCTTGGCGGGGAGGCCACAATGTCCCCCGAACGCGGGGCTATCTTTCCAAGCCGGATAGCCCCGAGTGTGCCATCCCGCAGGATGGTTGCTAGGCTTGAGGGTCCGACGGGGGAGACCTTAATGTCCCCCGTTGGCTTGGATGGGGAGGCCACAATGGTCCCCCGAACGCGGGGCTATCTTCCAAGCCGGATAGCCCGAGTGTGCCATCCACGCGATGGTTGCAGGCTTGAGGGTCCGACGGGGGAGACCTTAATGTCCCCCGTTGGCTTGGGCGGGGAGGCCACTATGTCCCCGAACGCGGGCCATCTTTCCAAGCCGGATAGCCCCGATTGTGCCATCCGCGAGATGGTTGCCAGGCTTGAGGGTCCGACGGGGGAGACCTTAATGTCCCCGTTGGCTTGGGCGGGGAGGCCACAATGTCCCCGACGCGGGGCTATCTTCCCAAGCCGGATAGCCCGAGTGTGCCATCCGCGCGGATGGTTGCTAGGCTTGAGGGTCCGACGGGGGAGACCTTAATGTCCCCGTTGGCTTGGACGGGGAGGCCACAATGTCTCCCCGAACGGGGGCTATGTTTCCAAGCCGGATAGCCCCGAGTTGCCATCCGCGCGGGATGGTTGCCAGGCTTGAGGGTCCGACGGGGGAGACCTTAATGTCCCCGTTGGCTTGGACGAGGGAGGCCAAATGTCCCCGAACGCGGGGCTATCTTTCCAAGCCGGATAGCCCCGAGTGTGCCATCCGCGGGATGGTTGCCAGGCTTGAGGGTCCGACGGGGGAGACCTTAATGTCCCCCATTGGCTTGGAGGGGAGGCCACAAGTCCCCCGAACGCGGGCTATCTTTCCAAGCCGGATAGCCCCGAGTGTGCCATCCACGCGGATGGTTGCTAGGCTTGAGGGTCCGACGGGGGAGACCTTAATGTCCCCGTTGGCTTGGGCGGGGAGGCCACTATGTCCCCCGAACGAGGGCCATCTTTCCAAGCCGGATAGCCCCGAGTGTGCCATCCGCGCGGATGGTTGCCAGGCTTGAGGGTCCGACGGGGGAGACTTAATGTCCCCCTTGGCTTGGAGGGGGAGGCCACAATGTCCCCGAACGCGGGGCTATCTTTCCAAGCCGGATAGCCCCGAGTGTGCCATCCACGCGGATGGTTGCAGGCTTGAGGGTCCGACGGGGGAGACCTTAATGTCCCCCGTTGGCTTGGGCGAGGGAGGCACAATGTCCCCCGAACGAGGGCTATCTTTCCAAGCCGGATAGCCCGAGTGTGCCATCCGCGCGGATGGTTGCCAGGCTTGAGGGTCCGACGGGGAGACCTTAATGTCCCCGTTGGCTTGGACGGGGGAGGCCAAATGTCCCCGAACGCGGGGCTATCTTTCCAAGCGGATAGCCCCGAGTGTGCCATCGCGCGGATGGTTGCCAGGCTTGAGGGTCCGACGGGGGAGACCTTAATGTCCCCCGTTGGCTTGGACGAGGAGGCCACAATGTCCCCGAACGCGGGGCTATCTTTCCAAGCCGGATAGCCCCGAGTGTGCCATCCGCGCGGATGGTTGCCAGGCTTGAGGGTCCGACGGGGGAGACCTTAATGTCCCCCGTTGGCTTGGATGGGGAGGCCACAATGTCCCCGAACGCGGGGCTATCTTTCCAAGCCGGATAGCCCCGAGTGTGCCATCCGCGCGGATGGTTGCTAGGCTTGAGGGTCCGACGGGGGAGACCTTAATGTCCCGTTGGCTTGGACGGGGAGGCCACAATGTCCCCCGAACGGGGGCTATCTTTCCAAGCCGGATAGCCCGATGTGCCATCCCGCGGATGGTTGCTAGGCTTGAGGGTCCGACGGGGGAGACCTTAATGTCCCCCTTGGCTTGGACGGGGGAGCCACAATGTCCCCCGAACGCGGGGCTATCTTTCCAAGCCGGATAGCCCGAGTGTGCCATCCCGCGGATGGTTGCTAGGCTTGAGGGTCCGACGGGGGAGACCTTAATGTCCCCGTTGGCTTGGCGGGGGAGGCCACAATGTCCCCGAAGCGGGGCTATCTTTCCAAGCCGGATAGCCCCGAGTGTGCCATCCGCGGATGGTTGCCAGGCTTGAGGGTCCGACGGGGGAGACCTTAATGTCCCCCGTTGGCTTGGACGGGGGAGGCCACAATGTCCCCCGAACGCGGGGCTATCTTTCCAAGCCGGATAGCCCCGAGTGTGCCATCCGCGCGGATGGTTGCTAGGCTTGAGGGTCCGACGGGGGAGACCTTAATGTCCCCCGTTGGCTTGGACGGGGAGGCCACAATGTCCCCGAACGCGGGCTATCTTTCCAAGCCGGATAGCCCCGAGTGTGCCATCCGCGCGGATGGTTGCCAGGCTTGAGGGTCCGACGGGGGAGACCTTAATGTCCCCCGTTGGTTGGCGGGGAGGCCACAATGTCCCCCGAACGCGGGCTATCTTTCCAAGCCGATAGCCCCGAGTGTGCCATCGCCGGATGGTTGCCAGGCTTGAGGTCCGACGGGGAGACCTTAATGTCCCCGTTGGCTTGGGCGGGGGAGGCCACAATGTCCCCCGAACGCGGGCTATCTTTCCAAGCCGGATAGCCCCGGGTGTGCCATCCGCGCGGATGGTTGCCAGGCTTGAGGGTCCGACGGGGAGACCTTAATGTCCCCCGTTGGCTTGGACGGGGAGGCCACAATGTCCCCCGAACGCGGGGCTATCTTTCCAAGCCGATAGCCCCGAGTGTGCATCCGCGGATGGTTGCCAGGCTTGAGGGTCCGACGGGGGAGACCTTAATGTCCCCGTTGGCTTGGACGGGGAGGCCACAATGTCCCCCGAACGCGGGGCTATCTTTCCAAGCCGGATAGCCCCGAGTGTGCCATCCGCGCGGATGGTTGCCAGGCTTGAGGTCCGACGGGGGAGACCTTAATGTCCCCGTTGGCTTGGCGGGGGAGGCCACAATGTCCCCGAACGCGGGGCTATCTTCCAAGCCGGATAGCCCCGATGTGCATGCCGCGGATGGTGCCAGGCTTGAGGGTCCGACGGGGGAGACCTTAATGTCCCCCGTTGGCTTGGACGGGGAGGCCACAATGTCCCCGAACGGGGCTATCTTTCCAAGCCGGATAGCCCCGAGTGTGCCATCCGCGGATGGTTGCCAGGCTTGAGGGTCCGACGGGGGAGACCTTAATGTCCCCCGTTGGCTTGGCGGGGGAGGCCACAATGTCCCCCGAACGCGGGCTATCTTTCCAAGCCGGATAGCCCCGAGTGTGCCATCCGCGCGGATGGTTGCCAGCTTGAGGGTCCGACGGGGAGACCTTAATGTCCCCCGTTGGCTTGGCGGGGGAGGCCACAATGTCCCCCGAACGCGGGCTATCTTTCCAAGCCGGATAGCCCCGAGTGTGCCATCCGCGCGATGGTTGCAGGCTTGAGGGTCCGACGGGGGAGACCTTAATGTCCCCCGTTGGCTTGGCGGGGGAGGCCACATGTCCCCCGAACGGGGCTATCTTTCCAAGCCGGATAGCCCCGAGTGTGCCATCCGCGCGGATGGTTGCAGGCTTGAGGGTCCGACGGGGGAGACCTTAATGTCCCCCGTTGGCTTGGCGGGGAGGCCACAATGTCCCCCGAACGGGGCTATCTTTCCAAGCCGGATAGCCCCGAGTGTGCATCCGCGCGGATGGTTGCCAGGCTTGAGGGTCCGACGGGGAGACCTTAATGTCCCCCGTTGGCTTGGCGGGGAGGCCACATGTCCCCGAACGCGGGCTATCTTTCCAAGCCGGATAGCCCGAGTGTGCCATCCGCGCGGATGGTTGCAGGCTTGAGGGTCCGACGGGGGAGACCTTAATGTCCCCGTTGGCTTGGCGGGGAGGCCACAATGTCCCCCGAACGCGGGGCTATCTTTCCAAGCCGGATAGCCCCGAGTGTGCCATCCGCGCGGATGGTTGCCAGGCTTGAGGGTCCGACGGGGGAGACCTTAATGTCCCCCGTTGGCTTGGACGGGGGAGGCCACAATGTCCCCCGAACGCGGGGCTATCTTTCCAAGCCGGATAGCCCCGAGTGTGCCATCCGCGCGGATGGTTGCTAGGCTTGAGGGTCCGACGGGGGAGACCTTAATGTCCCCGTTGGCTTGGACGGGGAGGCCACAATGTCCCCCGAACGCGGGCTATCTTTCCAAGCCGGATAGCCCCGAGTGTGCCATCCGCGCGGATGGTTGCCAGGCTTGAGGGTCGACGGGGGAGACCTTAATGTCCCCGTTGGCTTGGGCGGGGGAGGCCACAATGTCCCCGAACGCGGGCTATCTTTCCAAGCCGGATAGCCCCGAGTGTGCCATCCGCGCGGATGGTTGCTAGGCTTGAGGGTCCGACGGGGGAGACCTTAATGTCCCCCGTTGGCTTGGACGGGGGAGGCCACAATGTCCCCCGAACGGGGGCTATCTTTCCAAGCCGGATAGCCCCGAGTGTGCCATCCGCGCGGATGGTTGCCAGGCTTGAGGGTCCGACGGGGGAGACCTTAATGTCCCCCGTTGGCTTGGCGAGGGAGGCCACAATGTCCCCCG
This sequence comes from Ficus hispida, assembly GCA_025413025.1. Taxonomy (NCBI): domain Eukaryota; kingdom Viridiplantae; phylum Streptophyta; class Magnoliopsida; order Rosales; family Moraceae; genus Ficus; species Ficus hispida. Next base: position 22,785,551 of record CM046362.1, on the reverse strand, counting down.
AACGCGGGCTATCTTTCCAAGCCGGATAGCCCCGAGTGTGCCATCCGCGGATGGTTGCAGGCTTGAGGGTCCGACGGGGGAGACCTTAATGTCCCCGTTGGCTTGGACGGGGAGGCCACAATGTCCGCCGAAGCGGGGCTATCTTTCCAAGCCGGATAGCCCCGAGTGTGCCATCCGCGGATGGTTGCCAGGCTTGAGGGTCCGACGGGGGAGACCTTAATGTCCCCGTTGGCTTGGACGGGGGGAGGCCACAATGTCCCCCGAACGCGGGGCTATCTTTCCAAGCCGGATAGCCCCGAGTGTGCCATCCGGTGGATGGTGCAGGCTTGAGGGTCCGACGGGGGAGACCTTAATGTCCCCCGTTGGCTTGGACGGGGGAGGCCACAATGTCCCCGAACGGGGGCTATCTTTCCAAGCCGATAGCCCCGAGTGTGCCATCCGCGCGGATGGTTGCCAGGCTTGAGGGTCCGACGGGGGAGACTTAATGTCCCCCGTTGGCTTGGACGGGGAGCCACAATGTCCCCCGACGCGGGGCTATCTTTCCAAGCCGGATAGCCCCGAGTGTGCCATCCCGCGGATGGTTGCCAGGCTTGAGGGTCCGACGGGGGAGACCTTAATGTCCCCTGTTGGCTTTGGCGGGGAGCCACAATGTCCCCCGAACGCGGGGCTATCTTTCCAAGCGGATAGCCCCGAGTGTGCCATCCGCGGATGGTTGCCAGGCTTGAGGGTCCGACGGGGAGACCTTAATGTCCCCCGTTGGCTTGGACGGGGAGGCCACAATGTCCCCGAACGCGGGCTATCTTTCCAAGCCGGATAGCCCCGAGTGTGCCATCCGCGCGGATGGTTGCCAGGCTTGAGGGTCCGACGGGGGAGACCTTAATGGTCCCCGTTGGCTTGGGCGGGGGAGGCCACATGTCCCCGAACGCGGGGCTATCTTTCCAAGCCGGATAGCCCCGAGTGTGCCATCCGCGCGGATGGTTGCAGGCTTGAGGGTCCGACGGGGGAGACCTTAATGTCCCCCGTTGGCTTGGGCGGGGAGGCCACAATGTCCCCCGAACGCGGGCTATCTTTCCAAGCCGGATAGCCCCGAGTGTGCCATCCGCCGGATGGTTGCCAGGCTTGAGGGTCCGACGGGGGAGACCTTAATGTCCCCCGTTGGCTTGGACGGGGGAGGCCACAATGTCCCCCGAACGCGGGCTATCTTTCCAAGCCGGATAGCCCCGAGTGTGCCATCCGCGCGGATGGTTGCCAGGCTTGAGGGTCCGACGGGGGAGACCTTAATGTCCCCCGTTGGCTTGGGCGGGGGAGGCCACAATGTCCCCGAACGCGGGCTATCTTTCCAAGCCGGATAGCCCCGAGTGTGCCATCCGCGCGGATGGTTGCCAGGCTTGAGGGTCCGACGGGGGAGACCTTAATGTCCCCCGTTGGCTTGGACGGGGGAGGCCACAATGTCCCCCGAACGCGGGCTATCTTTCCAAGCCGGATAGCCCCGAGTGTGCCATCCGCGCGGATGGTTGCAGGCTGAGGGTCCGACGGGGGAGACCTTAATGTCCCCCGTTGGCTTGGACGGGGAGGCCACAATGTCCCCCGAACGCGGGGCTATCTTCCAAGCCGGATAGCCCCGAGTGTGCCTCCGCGCGGATGGTTGCCAGGCTTGAGGGTCCGACGGGGAGACCTTAATGTCCCCCGTTGGCTTGGCGGGGAGGCCACATGTCCCCGAACGGGGGCTATCTTTCCAAGCCGGATAGCCCCGAGTGTGCCATCCGCGCGATGGTTGCCAGGCTTGAGGGTCCGACGGGGAGACCTTAATGTCCCCCGTTGGCTTGGCGGGGGAGGCCACAATGTCCCCCGAACGCGGGCTATCTTTCCAAGCCGGATAGCCCCGAGTGTGCCATCCGCGCGGATGGTTGCTAGGCTTGAGGGTCCGACGGGGGAGACCTTAATGTCCCCCGTTGGCTTGGACGGGGGAGGCCACAATGTCCCCCGAACGCGGGGCTATCTTTCCAAGCCGGATAGCCCGAGTGTGCCATCCGCGCGGATGGTTGCAGGCTTGAGGGTCCGACGGGGGAGACCTTAATGTCCCCCGTTGGCTTGGACGGGGAGGCCACAATGTCCCCCGAACGCGGGGCTATCTTTCCAAGCCGGATAGCCCCGAGTGTGCCATCCGCGCGGATGGTTGCCAGGCTTGAGGGTCCGACGGGGGAGACCTTAATGTCCCCCGTTGGCTTGGGCGGGGAGGCCACAATGTCCCCCGAACGCGGGGCTATCTTTCCAAGCCGGATAGCCCCGAGTGTGCCATCCCGCGGTGGTTGCCAGGCTTGAGGGTCCGACGGGGGAGACCTTAATGTCCCCCGTTGGCTTGGACGGGGGAGGCCAATGTCCCCCGAACGCGGGCTATCTTTCCAAGCCGGATAGCCCCGAGTGTGCCATCGCGCGGATGGTTGCCAGGCTTGAGGGTCCGACGGGGGAGACCTTAATGTCCCCCGTTGGCTTGGACGGGGGAGGCCACAATGTCCCCCGAACGGGGCATCTTTCCAAGCCGGATAGCCCCGAGTGTGCCATCGCGCGGATGGTTGCCAGGCTTGAGGGTCCGACGGGGGAGACCTTAATGTCCCCGTTGGCTTGGACGGGGAGGCCACAATGTCCCCCGAACGCGGGCTATCTTTCCAAGCCGGATAGCCCCGAGTGTGCCATCCGCGCGGATGGTTGCCAGGCTTGAGGGTCCGACGGGGGAGACCTTAATGTCCCCCGTTGGCTTGGGCGGGGAGGCCCAATGTCCCCCGAACGCGGGGCTATCTTTCCAAGCCGGATAGCCCCGAGTGGCCATCCACGCGGATGGTTGCTAGGCTTGAGGGTCCGACGGGGGAGACCTTAATGTCCCCGTTGGCTTGGACGGGGAGGCCACAATGTCCCCCGAACGCGGGGCTATCTTTCCAAGCCGGATAGCCCCGAGTGTGCCATCCGCGCGGATGGTTTGCCAGGCTTGAGGGTCCGACGGGGGAGACCTTAATGTCCCCCGTTGGCTTGGGACGGGGGAGGCCACAATGTCCCCGAACGCGGGCTATCTTTCCAAGCCGGATAGCCCCGAGTGTGCCATTCCGCGCGGATGGTTGCCAGGCTTGAGGTCCGACGGGGGAGACCTTAATGTCCCCCGTTGGCTTGGACGGGGGAGGCCACAATGTCCCCCGAACGCGGGGCTATCTTTCCAAGCCGGATAGCCCGAGTGTGCATCCGCGCGGATGGTTGCCAGGCTTGAGGGTCCGACGGGGGAGACCTTAATGTCCCCCGTTGGCTTGGCGGGGAGGCCACATGTCCCCCGAACGGGGCCATCTTTCCAAGCCGGATAGCCCCGATGTGCCGTCCGCGCAGATGGTTGCCAGGCTTGAGGGTCCGACGGGGAGACCTGAATGTCCCCCGTTGGCTTGGGCGGGGAGGCCACAATGTCCCCCGAACGCGGGCTATCTTCCCAAGCCGGATAGCCCCGAGTGTGCCATCCGCGCGATGGTTGCCAGGCCTTGAGGGTCCGACGGGGAGACCTTAATGTCCCCGTTGGCTTGGACGGGGAGGCCACAATGTCCCCGAACGCGGGGCTATCTTTCCAAGCCGGATAGCCCCGATTGTGCCATCCGCGCGGATGGTTGCCAGGCTTGAGGGTCCGAGGGGGAGACCTTAATGTCCCCCGTTGGCTTGGGCGGGAGGCCACAATGTCCCCGAACGCGGGCTATCTTTCCAAGCCGGATAGCCCCGAGTGTGCCATCCGCGGATGGTTGCCAGGCTTGAGGGTCCGACGGGGAGACCTTAATGTCCCCCGTTGGCTTGGACGGGGAGGCCACAATGTCCCCCGAATGCGGGCTATCTTTCCAAGCGGATAGCCCGAGTGTGCCATCCGCGGATGGTTTGCAGGCTTGAGGTCCGACGGGGGAGACCTTAATGTCCCCCGTTGGCTTGGACGGGGAGGCCACAATGTCCCCGAACGCGGGGCTATCTTTCCAAGCCGGATAGCCCCGAGTGTGCCATCCGCGCGGATGGTTGCCAGGCTTGAGGTTCCGACGGGGGAGACCTTAATGTCCCCGTTGGCTTGGCGGGGAGGCCACAATGTCCCCCGAACGGGGCTATCTTCCAAGCCGGATAGCCCGAGTGTGCCATCCCGCGGATGGTTGCTAGGCTTGAGGGTCCGACGGGGGAGACCTTAATGTCCCCCGTTGGCTTGGACGGGGGAGGCCACAATGTCCCCGAACGCGGGCTATCTTTCCAAGCCGATAGCCCCGAGTGTGCCATCCGCGGGATGGTTGCCGGCTTGAGGGTCGACGGGGGAGACCTTAATGTCCCCCGTTGGCTTGGACGGGGGAGGCCACAATGTCCCCGAACGCGGGGCTATCTTTCCAACCGGATAGCCCCGAGTGTGCTCCGCGCAGATGGTGCCAGGCTTGAGGTCCGAGGGGGAGACCTTAATGTCCCCGTTGGCTTGGGCGGGGAGGCCACAATGTCCCCGAACGCGGGCTATCTTTCCAAGCCGGATAGCCCCGAGTGTGCCATCGCGCGGATGGTTGCCAGGCTTGAGGTCCGACGGGGGAGACCTTAATGTCCCCCGTTGGCTTGGACGGGGAGGCCACAATGTCCCCGAACGCGGGCTATCTTTCCAAGCCGGATAGCCCCGAGTGTGCCATCCGCGGATGGTTGCCAGGCTTGAGGGTCCGACGGGGAGACCTTAATGTCCCCCGTTGGCTTGGCGGGGAGGCCACATGTCCCCCGAAGCGGGCTATCTTTCCAAGCAGATAGCCCCGAGTGTGCCATCCGCGCGGATGGTTGCAGGCTTGAGGGTCCGACGGGGGAGACCTTAATGTCCCCGTTGGCTTGGACGGGGAGGCCACAATGTCCCCCGAACGCGGGGCTATCTTCCAAGCCGGATAGCCCCGAGTGTGCCATCCGCGCGGATGGTTGCTAGGCTTGAGGGTCCGACGGGGGAGACCTTAATGTCCCCCGTTGGCTTGGGCGGGGGAGGCCACAATGTCCCCCGAACCGGGGCTATCTTTCCAAGCCGGATAGCCCCGAGTGTGCATCCCGCGGATGGTTGCCAGGCTTGAGGGTCCGACGGGGGAGACCTTAATGTCCCCGTTGGCTTGGACGGGGAGGCCACAATGTCCCCGAAGCGGGCTATCTTCCAAGCCGGATAGCCCCGAGTGTGCCATCCGCGCGGATGGTTGCCAGGCTGAGGGTCCGACGGGGGAGACCTAATGTCCCCCGTTGGCTTGGGCGGGGAGGCCACATGTCCCCCGAACGCGGGGCTATCTTTCCAAGCGATAGCCCCGAGTGTGCCATCCGCGGGATGGTTGCAGGCTTGAGGTCCGACGGGGGAGACCTTAATGTCCCCGTTGGCTTGGACGGGGGAGGCCACAATGTCCCCGAACGGGGCTATCTTTCCAAGCCGGATAGCCCCGAGTGTGCCATCCGCGCGGATGGTTGCCAGGCTTGAGGTCCGACGGGGGAGACCTTAATGTCCCCGTTGGCTTGGCGGGGAGGCCACAATGTCCCCGAACGCGGGCTATCTTTCCAAGCCGGATAGCCCCGAGTGTGCCATCCGCGGATGGTTGCAGGCTTGAGGGTCCGAGGGGGAGACCTTAATGTCCCCCGTTGGCTTGGACGGGGGAGGCCACAATGTCCCCGAACGCGGGGCTATCTTTCCAAGCCGGATAGCCCCGAGTGTGCCATCCGCGGATGGTTGCCAGGCTTGAGGGTCCGACGGGGAGACCTTAATGTCCCCGTTGGCTTGGCGGGGGAGGCCACAATGTCCCCGAACGCGGGGCTATCTTTCCAAGCCGGATAGCCCGAGTGTGCCATCCGCGCGGATGGTTGCCAGGCTTGAGGGTCCGACGGGGGAGACCTTAATGTCCCCCGTTGGCTTGGACGGGGAGCCACAATGTCCCCCGAAGCGGGGCTATCTTTCCAAGCCGGATAGCCCCGAGTGTGCCATCCGCGGATGGTTGCCAGGCTTGAGGGTCCGACGGGGGAGACCTTAATGTCCCCGTTGGCTTGGCGGGGAGGCCACAATGTCCCCCGAACGCGGGGCTATCTTTCCAAGCGGATAGCCCCGAGTGTGCATCCGCGGGATGGTTGCCAGGCTTGAGGGTCCGACGGGGAGACCTTAATGTCCCCCGTTGGCTTGCGGGGGAGGCCACAATGTCCCCGAACGCGGGGCTATCTTTCCAAGCGGATAGCCCCGAGTGTGCCATCCGCGCGGATGGTTGCCAGGCTTGAGGGTCCGACGGGGGAGACCTTAATGTCCCCCGTTGGCTTGGACGGGGGAGCCACATGTCCCCCGAACGCGGGGCTATCTTTCCAAGCCGGATAGCCCCGAGTGTGCCATCCGCGCGGATGGTTGCCAGGCTTGAGGGTCCGACGGGGAGACCTTAATGTCCCCCGTTGGCTTGGAGGGGGAGGCCACAATGTCCCCGAACGCGGGCTATCTTTCCAAGCCGGATAGCCCCGAGTGTGCCATCCGCGCGGATGGTTGCTAGGCTTGAGGGTCCGACGGGGGAGACCTTAATGTCCCCCGTTGGCTTGGACGGGGAGGCCACAATGTCCCCGAACGCGGGGCTATCTTTCCAAGCCGGATAGCCCCGAGTGTGCCATCCGCGCGGATGGTTGCCAGGCTTGAGGGTCCGACGGGGAGACCTTAATGTCCCCCGTTGGCTTGGGCGGGGAGGCCACAATGTCCCCCGAACGCGGGGCTATCTTTCCAAGCCGGATAGCCCCGAGTGTGCCATCCCGCGGATGGTTGCAGGCTTGAGGGTCCGACGGGGGAGACCTTAATGTCCCCCGTTGGCTTGGCGGGGGAGGCCACAATGTCCCCGAACGCGGGGCTATCTTTCCAAGCCGGATAGCCCCGAGTGTGCCATCCGCGGATGGTTGCCAGGCTTGAGGGTCCGACGGGGGAGACCTTAATGTCCCCCGTTGGCTTGGACGGGGAGGCCACAATGTCCCCCGAACGCGGGGCTATCTTTCCAAGCCGGATAGCCCCGAGTGTGCCATCGCGCGGATGGTTGCCAGGCTTGAGGGTCGACGGGGGAGACCTTAATGTCCCCGTTGGCTTGGCGGGGAGGCCACAATGTCCCCCGAACGGGGCTATCTTTCCAAGCCGGATAGCCCGAGTGTGCCATCCGCGGATGGTTGCAGGCTTGAGGGTCCGACGGGGGAGACCTTAATGTCCCCCGTTGGCTTGGACGGGGAGGCCACAATGTCCCCCGAAGCGGGCTATCTTTCCAGCCGGATAGCCCCGAGTGTGCCATCCGCGCGGATGGTTGCTAGGCTTGAGGGTCGACGGGGGAGACCTTAATGTCCCCGTTGGCTTGGCGGGGGAGGCCACAATGTCCCCCGAAGCGGGGCTATCTTTCCAAGCCGGATAGCCCCGAGTGTGCCATCCGCGCGGATGGTTGCCAGCTTGAGGGTCCGACGGGGGAGACCTTAATGTCCCCCGTTGGCTTGGACGGGGAGGCCACAATGTCCCCCGAACGCGGGCTATCTTTCCAAGCGGATAGCCCCGAGTGTGCCATCCGCCGGATGGTTGCCAGGCTTGAGGGTCCGACGGGGGAGACCTTAATGTCCCCCGTTGGCTTGGCGGGGGAGGCCACATGTCCCCCGAACCGGGGCTATCTTTCCAAGCCGGATAGCCCCGATGTGCCATCCGCGCGATGGTTGCCAGGCTTGAGGGTCCGACGGGGGAGACCTTAATGTCCCCCGTTGGCTTGGACGGGGGAGGCCACAATGTCCCCGAACGCGGGGCTATCTTCCAAGCCGGATAGCCCCGAGTGTGCCATTCCGCGGATGGTTGCCAGGCTTGAGGGTCCGACGGGGGAGACCTTAATGTCCCCCGTTGGCTTGACGAGGGAGGCCACAATGTCCCCGAACGCGGGGCTATCTTTCCAAGCCGGATAGCCCCGAGTGTGCCATCCGCGCGGATGGTTGCCAGGCTTGAGGGTCCGACGGGGAGACCTTAATGTCCCCCGTTGGCTTGGACGGGGAGGCCACAATGTCCCCGAACGCGGGGCTATCTTTCCAAGCCGGATAGCCCCGAGTGTGCCATCCGCGCGGATGGTTGCAGGCTTGAGGGTCCGACGGGGGAGACCTTAATGTCCCCCGTTGGCTTGGACGGGGAGGCCACAATGTCCCCCGAACGCGGGGCTATCTTTCCAAGCCGGATAGCCCCGAGTGTGCCATCCACGCGGATGGTTGCTAGGCTTGAGGGTCGAGGGGGAGACCTTAATGTCCCCCGTTGGCTTGGACGGGGAGGCCACAATGTCCCCCGAACGCGGGCTATCTTTCCAAGCCGGATAGCCCCGAGTGTGCCATCCCGCGGATGGTTGCTAGGCTTGAGGGTCCGACGGGGGAGACCTTAATGTCCCCCGTTGGCTTGGAGGGGAGCCACAATGTCCCCGAACGCGGGCTATCTTTCCAAGCCGGATAGCCCCGGTGTGCCATCCGCGCGGATGGTTGCCAGGCTTGAGGGTCCGACGGGGGAGACCTTAATGTCCCCCGTTGGCTTGGACGGGGAGGCCACAATGTCCCCCGAACGCGGGCTATCTTTCCAAGCCGGATAGCCCGAGTGTGCCATCCGCCGGATGGTTGCCAGGCTTGAGGGTCCGACGGGGGAGACCTTAATGTCCCCCGTTGGCTTGGACGGGGAGGCCACAATGTCCCCCGAACGCGGGCTATCTTTCCAAGCCAGATAGCCCCGAGTGTGCCATCCGCGCGGATGGTTGCTAGGCTTGAGGGTCCGACGGGGGAGACCTTAATGTCCCCGTTGGCTTGGCGGGGGAGGCCACAATGTCCCCCGAACGCGGGCTATCTTTCCAAGCCGGATAGCCCCGAGTGTGCCATCCGCGCGGATGGTTGCCAGGCTTGAGGGTCCGACGGGGGAGACCTTAATGTCCCCCGTTGGCTTGGACGGGGGAGGCCACAATGTCCCCCGAACGCGGGGCTATCTTTCCAAGCCGATAGCCCCGAGTGTGCATCCGCGCGGATGGTTGCCAGGCTTGAGGGTCCGACGGGGGAGACCTTAATGTCCCCCGTTGGCTTGGACGGGGAGCCACAATGTCCCCCGAACGCGGGGCTATCTTTCCAAGCCGGATAGCCCCGAGTGTGCCATCCGCGCGGATGGTTGCCAGGCTTGAGGGTCCGACGGGGGAGACCTTAATGTCCCCCGTTGGCTTGGACGGGGGAGGCCACAATGTCCCCCGAACGCGGGCTATCTTTCCAAGCCGGATAGCCCCGATGTGCCATCCGCGCGGATGGTTGCCAGGCTTGAGGGTCCGACGGGGGAGACCTTAATGTCCCCGTTGGCTTGGCGGGGAGGCCACAATGTCCCCGAACGCGGGGCTATCTTTCCAAGCCGATAGCCCCGAGTGTGCCATCCGCGCGGATGGTTGCAGGCTTGAGGGTCCGACGGGGAGACCTTAATGTCCCCGTTGGCTTGGCGGGGAGGCCACAATGTCCCCGAACGCGGGGCTATCTTTCCAAGCCGATAGCCCCGAGTGTGCCATCCGCGGGATGGTTGCAGCTTGAGGGTCCGACGGGGAGACCTTAATGTCCCCCGTTGGCTTGGACGGGGGAAGCCACAATGTCCCCGAACGCGGGCTATGTTTCCAAGCCGGATAGCCCCGAGTTGCCATCCGCGCGGATGGTTGCCAGGCTTGAGGGTCCGATGGGGGAGACCTTAATGTCCCCCGTTGGCTTGGACGAGGGAGGCCAGAATGTCCCCCGAACGCGGGGCTATCTTTCCAAGCCGGATAGCCCCGAGTTGCCATCCGCGCGGATGGTTGCCAGGCTTGAGGGTCCGACGGGGGAGACCTTAATGTCCCCCATTGGCTTGGATGGGTGAGGCCACAAGGTCCCCCGAACGCGGGGCTATCTTTCCAAGCCAGATAGCCCCGAGTGTGCCATCCACGCGGATGGTTGCTAGGCTTGAGGGTCCGACGGGGGAGACCTTAATGTCCCCTTGGCTTGGCGGGGAGGCCACAATGTCCCCGAACGCGGGCTATCTTTCCAAGCCGGATAGCCCCGAGTGTGCCATCCACGCGGATGGTTGCTAGGCTTGAGGGTCCGATGGGGGAGACCTTAATGTCCCCCGTTGGCTTGGACGGGGAGGCCACAATGTCCCCCGAACGCGGGGCTATCTTTCCAAGCCGGATAGCCCCGAGTGTGCCATCCGCGCGGATGGTTGCCAGGCTGAGGTCCGACGGGGGAGACCTTAATGTCCCCTATTGGCTTGGGCGGGGGAGGCCACAATGTCCCCCGAACGCGGGGCTATCTTTCCAGCCGGATAGCCCGAGTGTGCCATCCACGCGGATGGTTGCGAGGCTTGAGGGTCCGACGGGGGAGACCTTAATGTCCCCCGTTGGCTTGGACGGGGAGCCACAATGTCCCCGAACGCGGGGCTATCTTTCCAAGCCGGATAGCCCCGAGTGTGCCATCCACGCGGATGGTTGCTAGGCTGAGGGTCCGACGGGGGAGACCTTAATGTCCCCTATTGGCTTGGGCGGGGGAGGCCACAATGTCCCCGAACGCGGGCTATCTTTCCAAGCCGGATAGCCCCGAGTGTGCCATCCACGCGGATGGTTGCTAGGCTTGAGGGTCCGATGGGGGAGACCTTAATGTCCCCCGTTGGCTTGGACGGGGGGCCACAATGTCCCCCGAACGCGGGGCTATCTGTCCAAGCCAGATAGCCCCGAGTGTGCATCCACGCGGATGGCTGCTAGGCTTGAGGGTCCGATGGGGGAGACCTTAATGTCCCCCGTTGGCTTGGACGGGGGCGTCCACAATGTCCCCCGAACGCGGGGCTATCTTTCCAAGCCGGATAGCCCCGAGTGTGCCATCCGCGCGGATGGTTGCCAGGCTTGAGGGTACGACGGGGGAGACCTTAATGTCCCCTATTGGCTTGGGCGGGGGGCCACAATGTCCCCTGAACGCGGGGCTATCTTTCCATGCCGGATAGCCCGAGTGTGCCATCCACGCGGATGGTTGCGAGGCTTGAGGGTCCGACGGGGGAGACCTTAATGTCCCCCGTTGGCTTGGACGGGGAGGCCACAATGTCCCCCGAACGCGGGGCTATCTTTCCAAGCCGGATAGCCCCGAGTGTGCCATCCGCGCAGATGGTTGCCAGGCTTGAGGGTCCGACGGGGGAGACCTTAATGTCCCCCGTTGGCTTGGACGGGGAAGGCCACACTGTCCCCCGAAGGCGGGGCTATCTTTCCAAGCAAGATAGCCCCGAGTGTGCCATTCGCACGGATGGTTGCCAGGCTTGAGGGTCCGACGGGGGAGACCTTAATGTCCCCTGTTGGCTTGGGCGGGGGAGGCCACAATGTCCCCCGAACGCTGGGCTATCTTTCCAAGCCGGATAGCCCCGGGTGTGCCATCCGCGCGGATGGTTGCCAGGCTTGAGGATCCGACGGGGGAGACCTTAATGTCCCCCCGTTGGCTTGGACGGGGGAGGCCACAATGTCCCCCGAACGCGGGGCTACTGTCCAAGCCAGATAGCCCCGAGTGTGGCATCCACGCGGATGGTTGCTAGGCTTGAGGGTCCGATGGGGGAGACCTTAATGTCCCCCGTTGGCTTGGACGGGGGCGTCCACAATGTCCCCCGAACGCGGGATATCTTTCCAAGCCGGATAGCCCCGAGTGTGCCATCCGCGCGGATGGTTGCCAAGCTTGAGGGTCCGACGGGGGAGACCTTAATGTCCGCTGTTTGCTTGGACGGGGGAGGCCACAATGTCCCCCGAACGCGGGCTATCTGTCCAAGCCAGATAGCCCCGAGTGTGGCATCCACGCGGATGGTTGCCAGGCTTGAGGTTCCGACGGGGGAGACCTTAATGTCCCCCGTTGGCTTGGGCGGGGGAGGCCCCAATGTCCCCCGAACGCGGCGCTATCTTTCCAAGCCGGATAGCCCCGAGTGTGCCATCCGCGCGGATGGTTGCCAGGCTTGAGGGTTCGACGGGGGAGACCTTAATGTCCCCCGTTGGCTTGGACGGGGAAGGCCACACTGTCCCCCGAAGGCGGGGCTTTCTTTCCAAGCAAGATAGCCCCGAGTGTGCCATTCGCGCGGATGGTTGCCAGGCTTGAGGGTCCGACGGGGGAGACCTTAATGTCCCCTGTTGGCTTGGGCGGGGGAGGCCACAATGTCCCCCGAACGCGGGGCTATCTTTCCAAGCCGGATAGCCCCGAGTGTGCCATCCGCGCGGATGGTTGCCAGGCTTGAGGATCCGACGGGGGAGACCTTAATGTCCCCCCGTTGGCTTGGACGGGGGAGGCCACAATGTCCCCCGAACGCGGGGCTATCTGTCCAAGCCAGATAGCCCCGAGTGTGGCATCCACGCGGATGGTTGCTAGGCTTGAGGGTCCGATGGGGGAGACCTTAATGTCCCCCGTTGGCTTGGACGGGGGCGTCCACAATGTCCCCCGAACGCGGGGCTATCTTTCCAAGCCGGATAGCCCCGAGTGTGCCATCCGCGCGGATGGTTGCCAAGCTTGAGGGTCCGATGGGGGAGACCTTAATGTCCGCTGTTGGCTTGGGCGGGGGAGGCCACTATGTCCCCCGAACGCGGGGAAATCTTTCCAAGCCGGATAGCCCCGAGTGTGCCATCCACGCGGATGGTTGCGAGGCTTGAGGGTCCGACGGGGGAGACCTTAATGTCCCCCGTTGGCTTGGACGGGGAAGGCCACACTGTCCCCCGAAGGCGGGGCTATCTTTCCAAGCCGGATAGCCCCGAGTGTGCCATCCGCGCAGATGGTTGCCAGGCTTGAGGGTCCGACGGGGGAGACCTTAATGTCCCCCCGTTGGCTTGGACGGGGAGGCCACAATGTCCCCCGAACGCGGGCTATCTGTCCAAGCCAGATAGCCCCGAGTGTGGCATCCGCGCGGATGGTTGCCGGGCTTGAGGGTCCGACGGGGGAGACCTTAATGTCCCCCGTTGGCTTGGGCGGGGGAGGCCACAATGTCCCCCGAATGCGGGCTATCTTTCCAAGCCGGATAGCCCCGATTGTGCCGTCCGCGCTGATGGTTGCCAGGCTTGAGGGTCCGACGGGGGAGACCTTAATGTCCCCCGTTGGCTTGGACGGGGGAGGCCACAATGTCCCCCGAACGCGGGGAAATCTTTCCAAGCCGGATAGCCCCGAGTGTGCCATCCACGCGGATGGTTGCGAGGCTTGAGGGTCCGACGGGGGAGACCTTAATGTCCCCCGTTGGCTTGGGCGGGGGAGGCCACAATGTCCCCCGAATGCGGGGCTATCTTTCCAAGCCGGATAGCCCCGAGTGTGCCATCCGCGCAGATGGTTGCCAGGCTTGAGGGTCCGACGGGGGAGACCTTAATGTCCCCCGTTGGCTTGGACGGGGAAGGCCACACTGTCCCCCGAAGGCGGGGCTATCTTTCCAAGCAAGATAGCCCCGAGTGTGCCATTCGCGCGGATGGTTGCCAGGCTTGAGGGTCCGACGGGGAGACCTTAATGTCCCCTGTTGGCTTGGGCGGGGAGGCCACAATGTCCCCCGAACGCGGGGCTATCTTTCCAAGCCGGATAGCCCCGGGTGTGCCATCCGCGCGGATGGTTGCCAGGCTTGAGGATCCGACGGGGGAGACCTTCATGTCCCCCCGTTGGCTTGGACGGGGAGGCCACAATGTCCCCGAACGCGGGGCTATCTGTCCAAGCCAGATAGCCCCGAGTGTGGCATCCACGCGGATGGTTGCTAGGCTTGAGGGTCCGATGGGGGAGACCTTAATGTCCCCCGTTGGCTTGGACGGGGGCGTCCACAATGTCCCCCGAACGCGGGGCTATCTTTCCAAGCCGGATAGCCCCGAGTGTGCCATCCGCGCGGATGGTTGCCAAGCTTGAGGGTCCGACGGGGGAGACCTTAATGTCCGCTGTTGGCTTGGGCGGGGGAGGCCACTATGTCCCCCGAACGCGGGGCTATCTTTCCAAGCTTGATAGCCCCGATTGTACCGTCCGCGCGGATGGTTACCAGGCTTGAGGTTCCGACGGGGAGACCTTAATGTCCCCCGTTGGCTTGGGCGGGGAGGCCCCAATGTCCCCCGAACGCGGCACTATCTTTCCAAGCCGGATAGCCCCGAGTGTGCCATCCGCGCGGATGGTTGCCAGGCTTGAGGGTCCGACGGGGAGACCTTAATGTCCCCCATTGGCTGGACGGGGAAGGCCACACTGTCCCCCGAAGGCGGGGCTATCTTTCCAAGCAAGATAGCCCCGAGTGTGCCATTCGCGCGGATGGTTGCCAGGCTTGAGGGTCCGACGGGGAGACCTTAATGTCCCCTGTTGGCTTGGGCGGGGGAGGCCACAATGTCCCCCGAACGCGGGCTATCTTTCCAAGCCGGATAGCCCCGAGTGTGCCATCCGCGCGGATGGTTGCCAGGCTTGAGGATCCGACGGGGGAGACCTTAATGTCCCCCCGTTGGCTTGGACGGGGGAGGCCACAATGTCCCCCGAATGCGGGGCTATCTGTCCAAGCCAGATAGCCCCGAGTGTGGCATCCACGCGGATGGTTGCTAGGCTTGAGGGTCCGATGGGGGAGACCTTAATGTCCCCCGTTAGCTTGGACGGGGGCGTCCACAATGTCCCCCGAACGCGGGGCTATCTTTCCAAGCCGGATAGCCCCGAGTGTGCCATCCGCGTGGATGGTTGCCAGGCTTGAGGATCCGACGGGGGAGACCTTTGTAACGACCCGCCTAGCTCAGGCCGTTACCGTACATACATACATACATACTTACGTACTTATACGTAAAACAGCGGAAATATATATATATATATTTTAAGCCGTATATATATACGCACCTACGTAGATAATTATACTAAATAATTAAAACGTTGTGTAGGTATAAACAAAGCTTGTAAAATATTGACATAATAAACAAAACGTGTGGCGGCATTAATCCCACATTTCACAGTCCAGCACACCTCGCCTTCCATCTTGTATCATTGATTACTGGCAGGTTGCTTACCTACAGCATAGACGTAAGACAGTGAGCGAAAGCTCAGCAAGTACAACTATTAATACCGCAATATTAAAAACACAGCATAATCTAACCTAACATAACATTGTATACCATTACATAGCATACCATTTCATAACCTTTCTTCATCATAACATGGCATAACATTTCATAACATAACTTAATCATAACATGGCATAACATTTCATAACATAACTTGACATATCGTATGCATGATCCGTTTATGCTTCCTTATGCTCTCTTATCTCTTCATAACTTTCTTAACTTAACCTTACTTTTACTTATGGGCCCCATATCATAAGTGTTCGTACCGGGCGCGCTCCATGGACTTACTCTTGCCATAGCTCAACCCGACCTAACGCGGGTCGGTACGACACAGGCAAGCTTGCTTGCCGTCATAGCTTAATCTTTCTTTTGTTAATTAGTGAACATGCATCATGATGTTTCACTCAATTAAACTTAACATATCTTAACCCTAATCATGCTCCTATACATCATAGCATACTTGACATTCCATTCATCATAACATACATTCATAAAATCATAACACTTATTATTCATATAAAATCATAGCATTCCTAGGATATTCTATGGCACTTATCATATAGCGTGTAACACTCACAAATAGCAAACATACTTATACAAGTATTCATAATAAGCCTATGCTGCAGGCGGAGTTGTACTTACTTTGACTGTAAAAGCTGTGTCCAAAGTGGAGTCAATTTCCGCCGGGACACTTCCGCGTAAAACGTTCTGAGATAAAATAAAAGTAAGGGTTAGAACTGTTGGTAGATAACCAACATTCTTTCATAACCTTAGTTATAAGCCCTTACTTATTTTTACGTTATCCTAATCGGTCACTTTGGTAACTTTGATTGTAAAATCTCATTTTTAGAACAGAAATCCCTATCTTTGGTTTAAAAATCCTTTTGTTAAACTTTAAAACTGAAAATCTTAAACTGAGATTTATAAAATTATTGACTAT
This sequence comes from Ficus hispida, assembly GCA_025413025.1. NCBI lineage: Eukaryota > Viridiplantae > Streptophyta > Magnoliopsida > Rosales > Moraceae > Ficus > Ficus hispida. The sequence goes on along the minus strand of CM046362.1, from coordinate 22,769,561 downwards.
TAGAAACTGCCTTTGGAACAGTTTCACAATGTCAATTTACAGTGAAATTGTGAAATTACACTTTTTCTGTGTCAATTTAAAAATCCTGTACAGAGTTTTCCATAATCCCTGTACAGTTTTCCGAAATCCATTTTCATCTTAAAATCAAGACTGATTCTGAAAAACTTGTCTTCACGAAAGTTTTAGACATCGAAAAGTTCTACAACTTTCGTGTTTTGGGCAAAACCCAGTTCGGACGTTTTCGTGGTCAAAAATCCCGTGGAACAAGTCCCGGCCGTACACGGGTCCTGGGCACATAAGGCACGGGTCCTGGGCACTAAGGCACGGGTTTTGGTAAAAACCAAGGCCATTGGAGCCTCATTTTACAAAACGGTCCACGCTGTCCTCTAGGAAAAACTCTACTTAAAAACTTTCATGTTTTGAGTTTCCCCTGATTCGGCCTCTAAGGGCCTCAAAAACTATTTTTCCCGAAACTGGTCAATTTCTACCCGAGTTGACAGTTTTCGGTTTAAAATTTCGTGTTCGTCCTAAAACGTCCACCCTACCTCAACCGAACTCATCGGGAGCCTAAATCAGACATGCATAACGTTTCTAACGTTCAATTTTCAACATGCAAGCCAAATTAAACGTAAATCATAATCCTACAAAACCCTAAGCATTTAATCAAACACTTAATAAGCACAATATGCACAAAAATGAACCACCAAACCCTAGGCTTAAACAAATCAAGCACATGCACATAATTTACCAACTAGAGCAGAATTTAAAAGTGGGCTTATACCCTTACAAACCATGGCTTAAATACATTTAAATTTCACCATATGAAATTTAAATGAAAACTTGATCGGTTATGGTTTTTACCTTACTCGGTTAGACTCGGGGAGCTAAGATTCGGCTTCCTTCCTCCTCCTAAATCACCGGCTGTTTTGGTGAATAGCAAGTGTCAACTTGCTGCCTTTCTTGCCCAAAGTTCAGCCACCAAATTACACCAAATCCGGTTGCCTACAACTCCAAAACCGGTTTGGATCACGCTTGGTTCTTCCCCCCCCTAGATCCGGCCTTACTAGGGAAATGGCACCAAATTTTTTTCCAACTTTTTTTGGCTTGGTTTCCACCTTGAACCCGACCACTCTAAGCCCTCCACACTCTAAGTTTTGCAAATTTTCTTGCCTTTCTCTTCTCCCTTAAGTCCGGATTTGTGTGAAGAAAAAATGCAAGAGTTTGGCTAAGTTTTCTCTTTAATTGTGAACAAAGGCCACCCCTATTTATAGAGGTTGGAAACTTCTCATATTTGCACACTTTAGCCCTCAAAAAATCAGAAAATTGGACATTGGAGGGGGTATGTGGCCGGCCATTAAGGGTGGTGGAAGACAACTCATTTCTTCCATTTTCCTTAATTCAACTAATGATGTAATAATCAAAAAGTTACATGAGGTAAGCCAAAGTCTAAGCTTGTTTGGCTCTTTTGCTAATAAGCAGTCCATATTTAAGTTACCACAGGTATTTTCAATACTGGATTCACTTATGCACAGTATTGATTTACCGAACTGCAGTCCAAAATTCATCCGTGTAATACTGGACGGTATGAAATTTTTTCTTATTTCATCAAACTCTTTTGCCCTAAGCTTCAACTTAATGTGCTTGATTTTCTAAGGTGGTTCTCATGTCTTAAACATAACTTTTATCTGCAAAAAGGCACGGGTTTACCCGGTGCAATTTATACAGATCAATATCTAAACATAAAGTCATTTCTTAAACTTTTCGGGTCAACCATCGACTTTCTTGTCAATTAGGGACCTTTTGTCAAGTTTGACTTCCATGGTCAACAGTTGACTTTTGGTCAACCGCGACGGTTTTGGTCAAACTTTGACTTTTACAAAATTTCAAGATTTTGCTCCATATTACCTAAAAAGGTCATTTTCTTAAATACATAACCATTTTGAGTCTTATAAAGCCATAAACTCACAAAACATAATTAAAAACCCTTAACTGGGCTTTTCCATAAATACCTTTACGGTTCAATGTACATTTTATACATAGAATCGTTCAGACATGAAAAATCAGGTATTACAATCTACCCTCCTTAAAGATTTTCGTCCTCGAAAATTAGAACAATTCGGGGTAGTTCTTTCTCATTCATTTCTAATTCCCAAGTGCTTCTTCTACTTTATGATTTCGCCATAAAACCTTTACCATGGAATTGTCTTATTTCTCAGAACCTTCTCTTCTCGATCTAAGATTTGTACCGGCTTCTCTTCATAGGTCAAGTCTGTTTGAACCTCTACCGGTTCTTGACTGAGAACATGTGAAGGCTCTGGTACATACTTCTTGAGCATCGATACATGGAAGACGTTATGCATAGATGCTAACTCTGGCGGCAGGGCAAGCTTGTATGCTACTTTTCCAATCCTCTCTAGGATTTCAAAAGGTCCAGTATACCTTGGACTAAGCTTCCCTTTCTTTCCAAATCTCATTACTCCCTTCATAGGGGCTATCTTGATAAAGACTGCATCTCCGGTTTGAAATTCCAAAGGCCTTCTTCGCTTGTCAGCATAGCTTTTCTGACGACTGAAAGCTATATCAAGCCTTTGCTTAATCTTTTTGATATCGTCAGAAGTCTTTCTGATGAATCTGTAGTCTGAAGCTGCTTTTGTCCAACTTCTTGCCAGTGAATAGGAGATCGACATTTTCTTCCATATAGTGCTTCGAACGGAGCCATACCAATCGAAGCATGATAACTGTTGTTGTAAGAAAATTCAATCAAAGACAGCTTCTGATCCCAGTTTCCTTGAAAATCCAGAAACAAGATCTTAGCATATCTTCTAGTGTTTGGATAGTCCGTTCTGACTGACCGTCGGTTTGGGGGTGAAAAGCCGTACTGAACTTCAGTTTCGATCCCATAGCATTGTGTACGCTTGCCCAAAAATCGGGAAGTGAAACGTCCGTCTCGATCCGAGATGATCGATTTTGGTACACCATGCAGCGAACGACCTGGGATACATAGACTTCGGCCAACTCTCCACTGAATAAGTGGCTTTGATAGCGATAAGTGGGCAGATTTGGTTAATCGGTCGACAATAACCCAAATCGTGTCATTTCCCACTTGAAGTTCTTGGCAGTCCCACGACAAATCCATGGTAATTGCTCCATTCCATTCGGGGAGCTCTATTTTCTGCAATTCTCCTCCAGGATGTCGGTGTTCTGCCTTAACTTTCTGACAAGTCAAGCATTTGGATACGAACTTCGCTATCTGATTCTTCATATTTGGCCACCAGTAGTTCTCTCGGAGATCCTTGTACATCTTAGAGGCTCCGGGATGTACTGAATACGGTGTCATGTGCGCCTCTGCTAGTATCTGATCCTTCAAAAACTTGAAATCAGGAATGCAGATCCTTTTTTGAAGTAGATCATGCCATCTGCAGAGGTTCTAAACTCCTTATTTTTCCCGCCAAAGAGTTGTGCCTTGATCAACTGAGAATCCTTTCCTTGAAGGTTCTTGATGGACTCCATTAAATTGGACTGGAGGGTTAAAGCGGATAACTTTCCCGTTTCATCACTAGGTTGAATTCGGAGATTTCCTTTTGAAGCGGCTTGGGCAGCAGTACTAAGGACATCAGCATGCCTGATGACTTCCTGCTTAAGGCATCTGCTACTTTGTTTGCCTTGCCAGGATGGTAGAGGATCTCGCAGTCGTAGTCCTTTACGAGTTCAAGCCATCTTCGCTGCCTCATATTGAGCTCCTTCTGGGTAAAGATGTATTTGAGACTTTGATGATCGGTGAAAATCTCACATCTATTCCCATACAGGTAGTGCCTCCAGATCTTCAATGCGAACACCACCGCAGCGAGCTCTAGATCGTGCGTCGGGTAATTCTTCTCGTGATCCTTCAGTTGTCGAGAAGCATACGCGACCACTTTACCTTGCTGCATTAGGACTGCTCCTAGTCCCGTCTTAGAAGCATCGCTGTAGATCACGAAATTTCCTGCTTCGACATCTGGAATAATCAAGACAGGCGCACTTGTCAGCTTCCTCTTAAGCTCTTGGAAATTCTCTTCGCATTTAGAAGTCCATTCGTACTTCCCTTTGCGCTAAGGGTCGTGAGAGGGGCTGCTATCTTAGAAAAATCCTCAACAAAGCGGCGATAATAACCGGCTAAT
>CM046362.1:22741296-22765304 GCA_025413025.1 Ficus hispida | reverse complement strand
GTCACTATAGATCACGAAATTTCCTGCATCTACATCAGGAATTATCAACACAGGTGCATTGTCAATCTCTCTTGAGCTCTTGAAAATTCTCCTCACATTTCTGAGTCCATTCAAATTTCTTTTCTTTACGGGTAAGACGGTGAGGGGTGTAGCGATCTTGGAAAATCCCTCGACGAACCGTCGGTAGTAGCCAGCTAATCCAAGGAAACTCCTTATTTCCGTAACATTCTTGGGTGCTGGCCACGCACTAACCGCCTCAATCTTAGCAGGGTCCACTGAAATTCCTTCTTTTGATACTACATGACCCAAAAAGTGACTTTTTCCAGCCAAAATTCACATTTTGTAAATTTGGCATACAGCTGGTTTCGTCTAAGCGTCTCCATCACCAATCTAAGATGACGCCATGCTCTTCTTTGGACCTTGAGTAGATCAAGATGTCATCAATAAAAACAATGACGAACTTATGCAGGTACTCTTTGAAGACTCTGTTCATAAGGTCCATGAATGCAGCTGGGGCATTGGTTAGCCCAAATGGCATAACCAAAAAACTCGTAGTGCCCGTAACGCGTTCGAAAACCGTCTTGGAGATATCTGACTCCTTGATCCTGAGCTGATGGTAGCCTGATCGTAGATCGACTTCGAGAATACTACCGCTCCCCTAAGTTGATCGAAAAGATCGTCAATCCTTGGAAGGGATATTTATTCTGATCGTAATCTTGTTAAGCTCACGGTAGTCGATACACATTCGTAGTGATCCATCCTTCTCTTACGAACAATACTGGTGCTCCCCATGGAGAGTAACTTTGTCGGATGAATCCCTTGTCTAGCAATTCTGTAACTGCACTTGTAGTTCTCTAAGCTCGGCAGGTGCCATACGATAAGGCACTTTTGATATCGGTGCAGCTCCAGGTAGCAATTCGATTTCGAACGAAATCTCACGATCCGGCAGAAGTCCTGGTAAGTCTTTCGGAAAGATATCCACATATTCCTTTATAATGGGAACATCTTCCGGTGTCAATTCCACCTCACAATCTTTATCCACCATGTTAGCTAAATATCCTTGACAGCCATTAGCTAACATTTTCCAGGCCTTCATTGCTGAAACCAATTTAGTTGCTGAATTCCGAGATTGTCCGTAGAAATTGAACTCCTCCTTTCCGTATGGATTGAATGTTACACAGCGCTTTCGGCAGTCGATCCTGGCGTCGTATTTACCTAAGAAATCCATTCCTAAGATCACATCGAAATCCTGTAACTTGATCGCGATGAGATCTACAAGCAATTCTCGGCCACAGATAGCTACGGAAGCATTTCGTATCCAAGAATTGGACCACAAAATCTCTCCGGACGGCAAAGAGTTTTGAAGGGCTGATCTAAACTATTCACACCTCTTCCTAACTTCTGGGCGAACTCCAGGGATATAAATGAGTGAGTAGCTCCAGAATCAAACAAGGCGATAGCATCATAAGTGGCGATAGAGATCTGACCTGTCACCACATGTGAAGTCCCAGCTTCTGCATCACCTCCGGTGTAAGCATATATCCTGGCTTGAGGTTCAGGAGCCTCTAATCTGCCTTGGGTGATTGAGGGTCCTTCAAGCCTAGTTTGGACAGCATGCAACTGGCTGTTGGTGTTCCGACTCGGGTACTGAGGGTTCTGGCCTTGGTTATTTAGATGGCAATTCTTTGCATAATGCCCCTCCTTGCCACACAAATAGCAGGCATTCGACCCCATTCTACAGATTCCCGGATGTTTTCTCCCACACTTGGCGCATACCGGGTAGTCAGTGTTATTACCCTCATTCCCTCTATTATTCCTCTTCTGAGGGTAATTCTTTTGTTGTCCCTGACCCGAGAAATTTCCCTTTCTCTTGTTCCTCCCAAACTGTTTAGAACCTTGGGCAGGGTTACTGACTTGTCCTTTCGGGGGCGTTTCTAAGTTTGGCGGGGCTGCGTCGGCTTTGCCACGGCTTTTTCATCCCTTTTTGCCCTGAAGATCTGAGCCCTTGCTTCTCTATCCTGGTTAATCCAGTATTCGGCCCTTATCGCACGACTCACGCAGTCGGATACCAGGGTAGGTGGGCTACTGCCAGCGCTAACTTGCTTGGCGATATCTGTCCGGAACATCTTCATCATCCTTCTAACTTTTTCTGTTTCGTTGGGAACCAGTTCCGGACACAACCGGGCCAACTGTTCAAATTTCTTGACAGCCTCCATTACCGTCATTGATCCCTGTTTCAAACTGGCGAACTCATCCTGCTGGGCTGCCAGAATCTCCCTATTGTAGTACATGGTGCGGAACTCTGTCACAAAATCTTGCCAGCTCATGGCGGTAACATCTCGCCGCATCTGTACCGTCATCCACCAGTGTCTGGCGTCTTTCTTGAGGGCGAAGGAAGCAGAGAGAACCTTTTCCTGTTCCGATAGTCTCATGAAGTCCAGGATGACTTGGACATCAATCAACCAATTATCTGCAGCTATCGGATCCATTACTCCCTCAAATTCAGGTGCCTTCATTCTCCTGAATCTCTCGTACAATAAATCTTCCCGTACTGGCGGTAGGTTCGCAGGAATCCCTGTAGGTGCTATCGGAACCTCGAAGTTCTGTGGGATCTCTGGTGGAATTTCCGGTGCCTGAGGTTCTACCGGGTCTACTCTCTCGGGATGTGGGGGAACTTCATCTCCCCTAGGTCTTTGGTTCATCTGAATTAACTGCTCTCGCAGTCTATTCGTCTCTTGCTGCTGTTCCAGCAGCTGCCGTTGCAAATTTGCAACAATGGTTGCGAGATCCGGCTCAGGCGGATTTTCAGGCACTGCTCGTCGTGGACGAACCATTTTCTCGATCCTATTAAAACATAAGAAAAGATATTATCATACTGGAAATATCCCTTCTTTCATACATTTATCGTCATACATAACATAATTCTTCATATCATAACTTTATCATCGTATCATCGCACACAACAACTCGTAACATGCCTTTCATCATCATATCATAATATTTCATCATTGAACTTTCTTTTTGTATTCTTACAAAAAGTGCATTATATTCACAATTTCATAAATACATTTTGATACGATTTCTGTACATATAGGGTCAACATTTCGGATGGAAGTGTCTAACACTTTCCCATCATACATCAGTACAAGCCTATCATCCAAAATATAAGCTAGTACATATTCGTCAAAAAGTAAAAATATATACAGTGTTAGCCTACTCTATATCCTCGTCTGTAACTATCGAGGGCGCGTCGGAGTCTGCATCGTCATCTCCATCGTGCAATGGAAACTCCTCAGGGTCCTCATCAAAATCCTCCTCCTGCTAGTCCTCAGGCTCAAACTCTGGCCCGGGCTCCATATCCTCCTCCTCATCGTCCGCGAACCAGTCCTCCTGCTCTGGCTCCGGCTCCGGCTCCATATCCTCCTCATCGTCGCTAGGAATATCAATGATCGGAGGGTCTGCTGGCTGATCCTCTGGAGCAACAATAAAATCATCAGGGTCGAAATCGTCCCCTACCCCGTCAGCCTCGACGTCCTCGGGCGGCACTGCTGTACTGGCTCAGCTGGAATCGGGTCCTCGGGAAAAACTGGACCAGGCCCTAAAAACGGCTCTCCCATCCCAGCGTCGTCGACCGGTGCCTGATGCTCCTCTGCGACCCCAGCGGCCTGCACAGCCTGTACTACAGCCTCGGCCGCCATAATATCCTCAATCATGTTCCCCACCGTCGTCTCAGGCAACGGCATGGGAACGTACTGGCGGATCTGCGGAGGCAAACCGTCTCGGAAATTCTGTAGTGAAATCATCCCAGGGTTAGCCAAGTCCCGGGGGACGTAAGGCAACAGCTCCTCCTGAAACCGCCTGCAGTAATGGCTCATGGGCTCCTGTGGGTATCGGGCATGATACATCTCCCGATACATCACCGGGTCACGAGTAGGTACACCCTCGTCTGGTAGCGGTCCGAAACGGGCGACTATCAACGCACGAAAATGTGCCCAAGTGCGACTCGGCATCGCTCTCTCACCTATCGTCATCCACCATAATCGAGCGTCTACAGAAAGACACCGACTGGCTAACGAAACCTGTAATCTCTCCTCTATATGACATAATCTGAATATCAACTCCATGTCATATAGCCAGGCAGCTAACGACACCGTACGTCTCGTCCCGTCAAAAATCATCGGGTGCGCCTCATGAAAAGACGCAACAGCACGTCGATCCCCATCCGCTCCAGCGGGATCCATAATGTCGTATCTATCATAGCATAATCACGTAATAATTATTTACTCATAAAAATAAAATTACTTACAATGGTGGCGGCGACAGCAGGCATACTGTGAAATTGGGTAGCAGGGAACCGCTCTGATACCAACTCTGTAACGACCCGCCTATCACAGGCCGTTACCATACATACATACATGCATACTTAATTAATAGGCGTAACGTAAGCAGCGGAATTTTTTTTTTTTTTTTTATAATGCGGATACGTGAAATGTATAACATATGTAAGTATGTTTGCATACGATTTAATTTACATAATAAAAATCAAAACGCGAAGCAGTTATCATCCCCACATTCCACAGCTCGCCCTGCCTCGCTCGCCACCTTGCACCATCAGTTGCCAGTAGGTTGCTTACCTACAGCATAGACGTAAGTCACGTGAGCTTTCGCTCAGCAAGTACAACATACATATCCGCGACCATTAAACATAAACATATCTCATCATACATAACTTTTCATAGCATACACATCATACTTAACTCATACATATCATGTCACATCATCGCATAATATATGCATGAACCAATTATGCTCTTATTATGCCATCGTATTCATTCTTAACTTATCTTACTTATGGGCCCCTTATTATGAGTGTACGTACCGGGCGCGCTCTATGGACTTACTCTTGCCATAGCTCAACCCGACCTGACGCGGGTCGGTACGACACAGGCAAGCTTGCTTGCCATCATACTTACTTTTTATGAACTCATACTTGTTCTTATTAGTGAACATGCTTCGTGATGTCATTATTCATAATTATGCTCATATCTTAATATCATGCCATAATCTCATGCTCATAATCATATTGTAAACATAACATCATTTCATCATAAACATCAAACATACTTGGCAAGTATACAACAAAAGCCTATGCTGTAGGCAGAGTTGTACTTACCTTTAGTACTATGTCCCGAGGTATGTTGATCCAATTCAGGATGCCTCAGCAGGCTATCTCCTGCTACATCAGAGGACACAGGGTAAGAATTTAGTTCTTACGGAATGTTGGTAATCAAACCAACATTCATGCCTAGTCATAGTTATATGTTTCCCCTTTTCTTAAACAAACCCGGATACTTCCTCTGTATCGCGGATACCCCTAAGGTTTAGGGTTTACTACACTTAACGTGTACTTTGATTGGTTACACCAAGTAACCTTGGCTAAACAGCCATCTTTAGTAGTGTTGGACTACTGTTTTTAAATCTTGGGCCTATGCCTTCCAATACACAACTCAAAGGGTTATTTCCGATAACCTGAGTTTTTAGGCCCGACTAGTCCTTTTTTACTATTATATTGGGTTACGTTGGATAACCCTTGGGCTTAGGGCCCAAACCAATAACGCGGAACCTTTTCCGATTATGGTTCATTTAAACGTGCTTAAAAAAACTCTTCCTTTTCTTTGGAAAAACTTAGGGTTTTAAGAGCATTTGTTACAAAACGTAGAACGGGTCTTTGTAAAAATTATTAAAAGCAGAAACTGCCTTTGGAACAGTTTTTCACTGAGAATTTGTCAGTGGATATGCAGAAACTTCCTTTTCCTGCACTGTTTTAAACATTCCTGTGCAGGAATTTCTTGTTCACTGCACAGTTTTGAAATCCAATTTTCTATGTAAAAATCAAAGCCGAATTTGAAAAAGTTTTCTTCATGAAAGTTTTAAAGCATTAAAATCCTAAACTTTCGTTTTGAACTCGAGACCCAAATCGGTCTCTAACCCGTTCGTTTGCCCTGTTAAACTCACCTGGCCGTGCTTAGGGTCTGGGCATGGTCAGGCTCGGTTTTTCTTAAAAACAAAGGCCATTGGAGCCTTATTTTTAAAAAATGTCCGCTTTGTCCCACAGTAAAAACCCTACTCTACAACTTTTGTGTTTTACGTTTTTCCAAAATCAGCCTCTAAGGGCCTCAAATTTCGGTTTCCAGAAAACTGGGCAGATCTAACCCGAATTGGCAGTTTTCGGTATTTTCTTGGTTTCTCGTCCTAATTCGTGCACACTACCTCAACCAAACTCAGCGGGAGCCTAGAATCAACATTCAGCGTTTTTCTAACACCCCAATTTAACTTGCATGCAATTTAAACCCGTCCATGCAAGTCAATCACAAAATGGCAGCTTATAGGTTTTAGGGTTTGCATGGTTTTGGCTAATCATCAAACCATTTGTATGCATGTTCATTCTAGCATCCTAACTAAATTTTTACAGCAAGCATAATCAGATTTTGGGGAACATATAACTTACTAAACTTTCTATCATGTAACCCTAATCATTAACAATCATAAACATAATCAAAACATTGTCTAAACTACTAAATCAACCACCCTTAATACCTAATCAAGCACACTTAAAAATCTGACCTAAATCAGAAAATTAAATTGAGCTTATGCTCATTACAAAATAGCTTGTAATACATTTAAATCTCCAATTTAGAACTTGAATTGAGAGATTTAAGTGCCAAACAAATTTTACCTTAATCCGAGTGGAAATGGGTTTGGTTGGCTCGATCTTTCTCCCTTCCTTTCTCCTTGGTGCAGCCGGCCCTAGCTCCACCTAATGAGCTTGAAATTTTCCAGTCTCCTAGTGCATGCACCAACCAAGTTTCCAGCCAAGTTTCACAGCAATCAGCCACTTCCTCACTAGTTTTCCACCTCAAAATTTCGCCCCCCTTGCAGCAGCCACACAACCGGCCACTATGGCTAGTTTGGCTCCCAAAATTTTTTCAGCTTTCTAGCTTGATTCCTAGTGCAAACCGAACCCTCCTAGGACTAAATTCTTGGTTCCCCAAACTTTTTCTTTCTCTTTGGCAGCTCCTAATATGGTCGGATTTTGTGCTGAAATTTGGCCAAAGTTTGCCTAAATTTTCACATTTTTGTGAATAGAATGCACTCCTATTTATAGGCAAATTTGAACTTTTTAAAATTGCAAAATAGTCCTTCAAAGTTAGCCAATTTGCACAAAAAGGGGGTGAGGTGGCCGGCCATTCCAAGTCTAGAACCAACTAATTCTTTCCAAAATTTTCATTAAATCAAATTAATGATGTCATAATTAAAAAGCTATGTGACATCATTAAACCCTTGTTTGGCCTCATTCTTGATTAAACAGTATACTTTAATACCAAACAGATATGGTTGGTACTGTGGTCTTTGATTCACAGTACCAATTAATAAAATACAGTCCAAAATTTATCTGTCTAATAATAGGCCATACGAAGAATTGTCTTTTCGTTTCTAGCCTTTTGGCTTTTAATTTCCTATTTAGTGTGCTTGATTTTTCTATGGTGGTTTTGAATCTAACTTAAACCATTTTATCTGAAAAATGGGTTTTCCGCAGTATACTTCCTATACTGCTTACCATTCTTTGATATCGTCAAAGAATTGATCTTTCTGGCAAATTTTTGGCTTTCTTAGGTCAAATGTTGCTTATCCTGGCAACATGAACTTATTTGGTCAACTTGACGATTTTCGGTCAAACGTTGACTTTCGGGTCAACTTTGACTTTCGGGTCAAACTTTGACTTTCGGGTCAAACTTTGACTTTCGTAAAAATCATGGCGTTTTCATACCTTTTTCCTCAAAAGGTCGTATGCTTAACTAAGCAATCATTTTTGAGTCTTTTACAAACATAAAAACTCATAATTCTGAATAAAAACCCTAAACCGGGCTTTTCATAAATACCTTCATGGTACAGTTTAAATTTCTATACAAGAAATTGTGACGTTGTAAAATTCTAGTTCTTACATTAATGTCCCCTGTTGGCTTGGGCGGGGGAGGCCATATGTCCCCGAACGTGGCGCTATCTTTCCAAGCCGGATAGCCCCGAGTGTGCCATCTGCGCGGATGGTTGCCAGGCTTGAGGGTCCGACGGGGGAGACCTTAATGTCCCCGTTGGCTTGGCGGGGGAGGCCACATGTCCCCGAAGCGGGGCTATCTTTCCAAGGATAGCCAGTGTGCATCGCGCGGAGGTGAGGCTGAGGGTCGGGGGGGGGGGGGGGGGGGGGCCATGTGGCCTATTTCAAGCGATGCCCGGTGGCATCCGGATGGTTGCCAGGCTTGAGGGTCGACGGGGGAGACCTTAATGTCCCCCGTTGGCTTGGGCGGGGGAGGCACAATGTCCCCGAATGCGGGGCTATCTTTCGAAGCCGGATAGCCCGAGTGTGCCATCCGCGCGGATGGTTGCCAGGCTTGAGGTCGACGGGGGAGACCTTAATGTCCCTGTTGGCTTGGGAGGGGGAGGCCACAATGTCCCCCGAACGCGGGGCTATCTTTCCAAGCCGGATAGCCCCGAGTGTGCCATCCGCGCGGATGGTTGCCAGGCTTGAGGGTACGACGGGGGAGACCTTAATGTCCCCGTTGGCTTGGACGGGGGAGGCCACAATGTCCCCCGAACGCGGGGCTATCTTTCCAAGCCGGATAGCCCCGAGTGTGCCATCCACGCGGATGGTTGCTAGGCTTGAGGGTCGACGGGGGAGACCTTAATGTCCCCCGTTGGCTTGGGCGGGGGAGGCCACTATGTCCCCCGAACGAGAGGCCATCTTTCCAAGCCGGATAGCCCCGATTGTGCCATCCGCGCAGATGGTTGGCAGGCTTGAGGGTCTAACGGGGGAGACCTGAATGTCCCTCGTCGGCTTGGGCGGGGGAGGCCACTATGTCCCCCGAACGCGGGGCTATCTTTCCAAGCTTGATAGCCCCGATTGTGCCGTCCACGCGGATGGTTGCCAGGCTTGAGGGTCCGACGGGGGAGACCTTAATGTCCGCTGTTGGCTTGGGCGGGGGAGGCCACTATGTCCCCCGAACGTGGCGCTATCTTTCCAAGCCGGATAGCCCCGAGTGTGCCATCCGCGCGGATGGTTGCCAGGCTTGAGGGTCCGACGGGGGAGACCTTAATGTCCCCCGTTGGCTTGGACGGGGGAGGCCACACTGTCCCCGAAGGCGGGGCTATCTTTCCAAGCTAGATAGCCCCAGTGTGCCATTCGCGCGGATGGTTGCCGGGCTTGAGGGTCTAATGGGGAGACCTGAATGTCCCCCGTCGGCTTGGGCGGGGGAGGCCACTATGTCCCCCGAACGCGGGGCTATCTTTCCAAGCTTGATAGCCCGAGTGTGCCGTCCGCGCGGATGTTGCCAGGCTTGAGGGTCCGACGGGGGAGACCTTAATGTCCCCTGTTGGCTTGGGCGGGGGAGGCCACTATGTCCCCCGAACGTGGCGCTATCTTTCCAAGCCGGATAGCCCCGAGTGTGCCATCTGCGCGGAGGGTTGCCAGGCTTGAGGGTCCGACGGGGGAGACCTTAATGTCCCCCGTTGGCTTGGACGGGGGAGGCCACACTGTCCCCGAAGCGGGGCTATCTTTCCAAGCGGATAGCCCCGAGTGTGCCATCCGCGCGGATGGTTGCCAGGCTTGAGGGTCCGACGGGGGAGACCTTAATGTCCCCGTTGGCTTGGGGGGGAGGCCACAATGTCCCCGAAGCGGGGCTATCTTTCCAAGCCGGATAGCCCCGAGTGTGCCATCCGCGCGGATGGTTGCAGGCTTGAGGGTCGACGGGGGAGACCTTAATGTCCCCGTTGGCTTGGACGGGGGAGGCCACATGTCCCCGAACGCGGGGCTATCTTTCCAAGCCGGATAGCCCCGAGTGTGCCATCCGCGCGGATGGTTGCAGGCTTGAGGGTCCGACGGGGGAGACCTTAATGTCCCGTTGGCTTGGGCGGGGAGGCCACTATGTCCCCGAACGGGGCTATCTTTCCAAGCCGGATAGCCCCGAGTGTGCCATCCGCGCGGATGGTTGCCAGGCTTGAGGGTCGACGGGGGAGACCTTAATGTCCCCCGTTGGCTTGGACGGGGGAGGCCACATGTCCCCCGAACGCGGGGCTATCTTTCCAAGCTGATAGCCCCGAGTGTGCCATCGCGCGGATGGTTGCCAGGCTTGAGGGTCGAGGGGGAGACCTTAATGTCCCCCGTGGCTTGGGCGGGGGAGGCCACTATGTCCCCGAACGGGGCTATCTTTCCAAGCGATAGCCCCGAGTGTGCCTCCCGCGGATGGTTGCAGGCTTGAGGGTCCGACGGGGGAGACCTTAATGTCCCCGTTGGCTTGGGCGGGGGAGGCCACTATGTCCCCGAACGAGGGCTATCTTTCCAAGCCGGATAGCCCCGAGTGTGCCATCGCGCGGATGGTTGCAGGCTTGAGGGTCCGACGGGGGAGACCTTAATGTCCCCGTTGGCTTGGGCGGGGGAGGCCACATGTCCCCCGAAGCGGGGCTATCTTTCCAAGCTGATAGCCCCGAGTGTGCCATCGCGCGGATGGTTGCCAGGCTTGAGGGTCCGACGGGGGAGACCTTAATGTCCCCGTTGGCTTGGGCGGGGGAGGCCACATGTCCCCCGAACGCGGGGCTATCTTTCCAAGCCGGATAGCCCGAGTGTGCCATCCGCGCGGATGGTTGCCAGGCTTGAGGGTCCGACGGGGGAGACCTTAATGTCCCCCGTTGGCTTGGACGGGGGAGGCCACAATGTCCCCGAACGCGGGGCTATCTTTCCAAGCGGATAGCCCGAGTGTGCCATCCGCGCGGATGGTTGCCAGGCTTGAGGGTCCGACGGGGGAGACCTTAATGTCCCCCGTTGGCTTGGACGGGGGAGGCCACAATGTCCCCCGAACGCGGGGCTATCTTTCCAAGCCGATAGCCCCGAGTGTGCCATCCCGCGGATGGTTGCTAGGCTTGAGGGTCCGACGGGGGAGACCTTAATGTCCCCTTTGGCTTGGGCGGGGGAGGCCACAATGTCCCCGAACCGGGGCTATCTTTCCAAGCCGGATAGCCCCGAGTGTGCCATCCGCGCGGATGGTTGCAGGCTTGAGGGTCCGACGGGGGAGACCTTAATGTCCCCCGTTGGCTTGGATGGGGGAGGCCACAATGTCCCCCGAACGCGGGGCTATCTTTCCAAGCCGGATAGCCCCGAGTGTGCCATCCGCGGATGGTTGCTAGGCTTGAGGGTCCGACGGGGGAGACCTTAATGTCCCCCGTTGGCTTGGACGGGGGAGGCCACAATGTCCCCGAACGCGGGGCTATCTTTCCAAGCCGGATAGCCCCGAGTGTGCCATCCGCGCGATGGTTGCCAGGCTTGAGGGTCCGACGGGGGAGACCTTAATGTCCCTGTTGGCTTGGGCGGGGGAGGCCATATGTCCCCGAACGCGGGGCTATCTTTCCAAGCCGGATAGCCCGAGTGTGCCATCCGCGCGGATGGTTGCTAGGCTTGAGGGTCCGACGGGGGAGACCTTAATGTCCCCGTTGGCTTGGATGAGGGAGGCCACAATGTCCCCCGAACGCGGGCTATCTTTCCAAGCCGGATAGCCCCGAGTGTGCCATCCGCGCGGATGGTTGCCAGGCTTGAGGGTCCGACGGGGGAGACCTTAATGTCCCCCGTTGGCTTGGGCGGGGGAGGCCACTATGTCCCCGAACGAGGGCATCTTTCCAAGCCGGATAGCCCCGATTGTGCCGTCCGCGCAGATGGTTGCAGGCTTGAGGGTCCAACGGGGGAGACCTGAATGTCCCCCGTTGGCTTGGGCGGGGGAGGCCACAATGACCCCCGAACGCGGGGCTATCTTCCAAGCCGGATAGCCCCGAGTGTGCCATCCGCGCGGATGGTTGCCAGGCTTGAGGGTCGACGGGGGAGACCTTAATGTCCCCGTTGGCTTGGGAGGGGAGGCCACAATGTCCCCCGAACGCGGGGCTATCTTTCCAAGCCGGATAGCCCCGAGTGTGCCATCCGCGGGATGGTTGCCAGGCTTGAGGGTCGACGGGGGAGACCTTAATGTCCCCCGTTGGCTTGGACGGGGGAGGCCACAATGTCCCCGAACGTGGCGCTATCTTTCCAAGCCGGATAGCCCCGAGTGTGCCATCCGCGCGGATGGTTGCCAGGCTTGAGGGTCCGACGGGGGAGACCTTAATGTCCCCCGTTGGCTTGGACGGGGGAGGCCACACTGTCCCCCGAAGCGGGGCTATCTTTCCAAGCAGATAGCCCCAGTGTGCCATCCGCGGGATGGTTGCCAGGCTTGAGGGTCCGACGGGGGAGACCTTAATGTCCCCCGTTGGCTTGGGCGGGGGAGGCCACAATGTCCCCGAATGCGGGGCTATCTTTCCAAGCCGGATAGCCCCGAGTGTGCCATCCGCGCGGATGGTTGCCAGGCTTGAGGGTCCGACGGGGGAGACCTTAATGTCCCCTGTTGGCTTGGGAGGGGGAGGCCACAATGTCCCCCGAACGCGGGGCTATCTTTCCAAGCCGGATAGCCCCGAGTGTGCCATCCGCGCGGATGGTTGCCAGGCTTGAGGGTCCGACGGGGGAGACCTTAATGTCCCCCGTTGGTTTGGACGGGGGTGGCCACAATGTCCCCGAACGCGGGGCTATCTTTCCAAGCGGATAGCCCTGAGTGTGCCATCCGCGCGGATGGTTGCCAGGCTTGAGGGTCCGACGGGGGAGACCTTAATGTCCCCCGTTGGCTTGGACGGGGGAGGCCACAATGTCCCCCGAACGCGGGGCTATCTTTCCAAGCCAGATAGCCCCGAGTGTGCCATCCCGCGGATGGTGCTAGGCTTGAGGGTCCGACGGGGGAGACCTTAATGTCCCCTATTGGCTTGGGCGGGGGAGGCCACAATGTCCCCCGAACCCGGGGCTATCTTTCCAAGCCGGATAGCCCCTAGTGTGCCATCCGCGCGGATGGTTGCTAGGCTTGAGGGTCCGACGGGGGAGACCTTAATGTCCCCCGTTGGCTTGGATGAGGGAGGCCACAATGTCCCCCGAACGCGGGGCTATCTTTCCAAGCCGGATAGCCCCGAGTGTGCCATCCGCGTGGATGGTTGCTAGGCTTGAGGGTCCGACGGGGGAGACCTTAATGTCCCCCGTTGGCTTGGACGGGGAGGCCACAATGTCCCCCGAACGCGGGGCTATCTGTCCAAGCCAGATAGCCCCGAGTGTGCCATCCACGCGGATGGATGCTAGGCTTGAGGGTCCGACGGGGGAGACCTTAATGTCCCCTATTGGCTTGGCGGGGGAGGCCACAATGTCCCCCGAACCGGGGCTATCTTTCCAAGCCGGATAGCCCCTAGTGTGCCATCCGCGCGGATGGTTGCTAGGCTTGAGGGTCCGACGGGGGAGACCTTAATGTCCCCCGTTGGCTTGGATGAGGGAGGCCACAATGTCCCCCGAACGCGGGGCTATCTTTCCAAGCCGGATAGCCCCGAGTGTGCCATCCGCGTGGATGGTTGCTAGGCTTGAGGGTCCGACGGGGGAGACCTTAATGTCCCCCGTTGGCTTGGACGGGGGAGGCCACAATGTCCCCCGAACGCGGGGCTATCTTTCCAAGACGGATAGCCCCGAGTGTGCCATCCGCGCGGATGATTGCCAGGCTTGAGGGTCCGACGGGGGAGACCTTAATGTCCGCTGTTGGCTTGGGCGGGGGAGGCCATTGTGTCCCCCGAACGCGGGGCTATCTTTCCAAGCCGGATAGGCCCGAGTGTGCCATCCGCGCGGATGGTTGCTAGGCTTGAGGGTCCGACGGGGAGACCTTAATGTCCCCCGTTCGCTTGGATGAGGGAGGCCACAATGTCCCCCGAACGCGGGGCTATCTTTTCAAGCCGGATAGCCCCGAGTGTGCCGTCCGCGCGGATGGTTGCCAGGCTTGAGGGTCCGACGGGGGAGACCTTAATGTCCCCCGTTGGCTTGGGCGGGGGAGGCCACTATGTCCCCCGAACGAGGGCATCTTTCCAAGCCGGATAGCCCCGATTGTGCCGTCCGCGCAGATGGTTGGCAGGCTTGAGGGTCCAACGGGGGAGACCTGAATGTCCCCCGTTGGCTTGGGCGGGGGAGGCCACAATGACCCCCGAACGCGGCGCTATCTTCCCAAGCCGGATAGCCCCGAGTGTGCCATCCGCGCGGATGGTTGCCAGGCTTGAGGGTCTGACGGGGGAGACCTTAATGTCCCCCGTTGGCTTGGATGAGGGAGGCCACAATGTCCCCCGAACGCGGGGCTATCTTTCCAAGCCAGATAGCCCCGAGTGTGCCATCCGCGTGGATGGTTGCTAGGCTTGAGGGTCCGACGGGGGAGACCTTAATGTCCCCCGTTGGCTTGGACGGGGGAGGCCACAATGTCCCCCGAACGCGAAGCTATCTTTCCAAGCCGGATAGCCCCGAGTGTGCCATCCGCGCGGATGGTTGCCAGGCTTGAGGGTACGACGGGGGAGACCTTAATGTCCCCCGTTGGCTTGGACGGGGGAGGCCACAATGTCCCCCGAACGCGGGGCTATCTTTCCAAGCCGGATAGCCCCGAGTGTGCCATCCACGCGGATGGTTGCTAGGCTTGAGGGTCCGACGGGGGAGACCTTAATGTCCCCCGTTGGCTTGGGCGGGGGAGGCCACTATGTCCCCCGAACGAGAGGCCATCTTTCCAAGCCGGATAGCCCCGATTGTGCCGTCCGCGCAGATGGTTGGCAGGCTTGAGGGTCCAACGGGGGAGACCTGAATGTCCCCCGTTGGCTTGGGCGGGGGAGGCCACAATGTCCCCCGAACGCGGCGCTAGCTTCCCAAGCCGGATAGCCCCGAGTGTGCCATCCGCGCGGATGGTTGCCAGGCTTGAGGGTCTGACGGGGGAGACCTTAATGTCCCCCGTTGGCTTGGACGGGGGAGGCCACAATGTCCCCCGAACGCGGGGCTATCTTTCCAAGCCGGATAGCCCCGAGTGTGCCATCCGCGTGGATGGTTACTAGGCTTGAGGGTCCGACGGGGGAGACCTTAATGTCCCCCGTTGGCTTGGACGGGGGAGGCCACAATGTCCCCCGAACGCGGGGCTATCTTTCCAAGCCGGATAGCCCCGAGTGTGCCATCCGTGCGGATGGTTGCCAGGCTTGAGGGTCCGACGGGGGAGACCTTAATGTCCGCTGTTGGCTTGGGTGGGGGAGGCCATTATGTCCCCCGAACGCGGGGCTATCTTTCCAAGCTTGATAGCCCCGAGTGTGCCGTCCGCGCGGATGGTTGCCAGGCTTGAGGGTCCGACGGGGGAGAGCTTAATGTCTGTTGTTGGCTTGGGCGGGGGAGGCAACTATGTCCCCCGAACGCGGGGCTATCTTTCTAAGCCGGATAGCCCCGAGTGTGCCATCCGCGCGGATGGTTGCCAGGCTTGATGGTCTGACGGGGGAGACCTTAATGTCCCCCGTTGGCTTGGATGAGGGAGGCCACAATGTCTCCCGAACGCGGGGCTATCTTTCCAAGCCGGATAGCCCCGAGTGTGCCATCCGCGTGGATGGTTGCTAGGCTTGAGGGTCCGACGGGGGAGACCTTAATGTCCCCCGTTGGCTTGGACGGGGGAGGCCACAATGTCCCCCGAACGCGGGGCTATCTTTCCAAGCCGGATAGCCCCGAGTGTGCCATCTGTAACGACCCGCCTAGCACAGGCCATTACCGTACATACATACATACATACATAACATACATACATACTTAGCATAATCAGCAGAAATTTTTTTTGGAACAACGGGAACCGGCTCATAAATCGGCTCTGCCATCTCGGCGTCCTCTACTGGCGCCTGCTGAGCCTCTGCCAAATCCGGGGCTGGCATATCGTGAAGGTTAGCCTCGACTCCCAAAATAGCCTCAATCATATGTCCAACTGACAAGCCGAGCATAGGTTCAGGAACGTACTGCCGGATCTGAATAGGCAATCCATTCCTAAGAATAACTAAGGCCTGCAGCTCGGGACTCTGCAGATACTGAGGAATGTATGGCAGCATCGACTCCTGGAATCGTCGGCAATAATGGGCCATCGTCTCCTGAGGATACGCGTGCCAATCAGCTACGTAGCTGAGGTAACGAGTGTGGTGCATGTCCTCATAGATCTCAGCATCGCGGAGTAAATCGCCCGCTCCCTCGCCTATCATCGGCCCGTAACGAGCCATAACTGCCGTGCGAAAATGCGGCCACGTGCGGCTCGGCAACTGACGCTCTCCAAGGATGATCCACCATATCCTAGCGTCAACAGCGAAACATCGGCTAGCCAAGGAAACCTGTAGCCGGGCCTCGATGTGGCAGGTATGGAAGATCAACTCCATATCATACAACCATGCTGCCACCGGTACCGTACGTCTCGTGCCGTCAAACATAAGCGGACACGACTGAAAGAATGATCTGGTCACCTCTCGATCCGTGTTGACTTGGTCCGGGTCCATATCGTCAAGTCTACCATAATATAGGCGCATCATAATTATTTACTATTTGAAATAAAACTCAACTTACAATGATGGTGGCGATGGCAGGCAGACTGTGAAGTGGAATAGCAGGAAACCTCTCTGATACCAACTCTGTAACGACCCGCCTAGCACAGGCCGTTACCGTACATACATACATACATACATAACATACATACATACTTAGCATAAACAGCGGAAATTTTTTTTTTTTTATTTTTTTATACGGGGTGCATGAATGATAACGATATATAAATAACGATTGTATGAACAAAACAAAAAGCGATAATCGAACACCGGATAATATATAATGTACATAAGAGACAAAAACGCGTAGCGGCAGAATATCCCACTCACTTCACAGTTCACCCTGCCCCGCTCGCCATCTCGTATCAAAAATTGCTGACAGGTTGTTTACCTACAGCATAGACGTAAGACACGTGAGCTTTCGCTCAGCAAGTACAACATCATTATCCGCAACAATTAATAATACGAAACGTAACTCAAATATAACATAACACATTCTACCCTAATCATGCATGAGCCAATTATGTTTGATTATGCTTGCTTGGTTTTTCATAGCGTATCATACTTATCGTACTAAACATGCTTATCTTGCTTATCATGTTTATCATGCTTATGGGCCCCATAAGTGTACGTACCGGGCGCGCAACTATGGAGTGGTTGGGGCGGCCAGTCCATTTCCAACTCAATCCATAGTCCAACCCGACCTACGAGCGGGTCGGTACGACACAGGCAACTTGCTTGCCTTCATACTTATCTTTCATAATTTCTTAATCATTCTTATTTAGAGTTTGTGAACATGCTTCGTGATGTCACATATTCATAAAACATAATCTTATCATATCATAAATTCATCATACATCTTAATCATAACATAACATTTCATCATGGCATATTCATAACATATAACATTTCCTAAGCATATCAACTACCATAGCATTTATCACTCATACTTAGGCAAGTATTCAACTAAAGCCTATGCTGTAGGCGGAGTTGTACTTACCTTGAACTCTAAGTCCGATGCTATGCCGCTCCTGAACAGGTCGCAATAACAGATTATCACCTGTTATTACAAAGGACATAGCGTAAGGATTTCTGAAAATCCTACTTTTAAATTTGTTGGTTATCCCAACCAACATTCATTTTATTCTGCGTTTATATGCCCCCATAATCTAACTTATATACATTAGGAACGGGTTACTAAAATAACCCTGTAGGTAACCCTCGAGACAAGGGCCCTATTCCATAATCTTAATTCATTATTGGGTTACGTTGGATAACCCTTGGGCTTCGGGCCCAAACCAATAACTCGGTGTCTTTTCCGGTTTATTGCTCACCGAAACTTGGTTTAAAAATCCACTTTTGAAAACTTAAGGTTTTCTTTAAAATTCCTATGAGTGGGTTCTTTATACAAATTATTGAAAGTCAATACTGCCTTTGGAGCAGCTTCTTTCTAAAAACTTGCTAATGTACGTGCAGGAAAACCCAATTCCAACACTGTTTTTAGAAATCTTGAGCAGTAACCTTCCGATCACTGCACAGTTTTTGAAATACATTTTTATTTGAAAAACTGAATTCGAATTTGAAAAAATTTCCTTCAGAAAAGTTTTAAATCTCAAAACGTTCTAAAACTTTCATGTTTTGATCAAAATCCATTTCGGACTTTAACCCACTCGTTTTCTCCTTTTAAGTTCACCTGGCCGTGCATGAAGTCTGGGCACGGTCAGCTCAATTTTCTATAAAAACGAAGGCCGTTGGAGCCTTATTTTTAAAAACTGTCCACGCTGTCTTATAGGAAAAACTATTCTAAACAACTTTCATGTTTTACGTTTTTCGAAAATCGGCCTCTAAGGGCCTCAAAATTTGTTTTCCATAAAACCGGGTAACTGGAACCCGAAATGGCAGTTTCAAATCCTTCATTCGGTACTCGCCCTAAAAACGTGCACACTACCTCAACCGAACCAGCGGGAGCCTAAGTCAAACAAACAGCGCCTTTCTAACGTTAATTTTTCCTTAAACACAAATAAAAACTTAGCCATGCAAGCCATTATCTTATCTCAAATAATTAGGATGTGCAGATTTTTTTTTCCAGCTTGCACAACATGTACCAAATCTGTTCATTACCTAATTATGCATTCAAGCTCATGACTAAACCTATTAGGAGCATATAAACTTAACCATACAACTAACATACAATCCACATACATCAAACATATTTAAAATCGTACTATACTACTCTAGCACATTAAATCAAGCACATACCTACCTAGGGGCCGAAAATAAAATCCGAGCTTATGCTCGTACAACCGATAACTTGTAATACAATTTAAACTTGCAAATTGAACCAAATTGAAAGCTGCAAGTTATGAGAAATTTTACCTTGATGAACCCTAAGTTTGATTAGGGTTGGTCCAAACTTCTTTCTTCCTTGGCTCCTAGTACAGCCGGCTCCTCCCTAGGCTCACCCAGAATTTTTTTTTTTGCCTTCGGCTGCTGCTGCCCACCAAGGTCAGCCACTAAATCCGGCCACTCCCTTAAACTTCCTTCAACTTTTTCTCACCCTTTTCCAGCCCACAAACAGCCGGCCAACAAGCTAACAAAGAGGTCCAAAATTTCCAGCACTTACTATCTTCCTCCTAGCTGAAAACCGAACTACACCCAAGGGTTCCTACACTTGGATTTCTGTTTTTGTTCTTGTTTTTCTCTTGGCTGTAAGGGACGGTTTTTGAGCTGTAAATTGGGCAGAATTTGGCTGAGATTTTTGAATTTTCTGAATAGGAATGGCCACCTATTTATAGAGGTTTGGCAACTTTGCTTAATTGCCAAAAACTCCATCAAAAATCAGCTTTTTACACCATTTTTGGTGAGGTGGCCGGCCAGCCCATGCTTAGTTGGCACCTAATACTTTCCTAATTAAGCTTAATTCCATATTATGTCATTAATAATGGATAAGGTGATGTCATTAAGGCTTGTTTGGCTTAAAGCTTTAAAAGCAATCCATTTAAAGCCAAACAGACATCGTTAATACTGTGTTACTTCATACACAGTTTCATAAATTAAATTTCATTCCAAAATTTATCTGTCATAAAATGGACGATACGAAAAACTTTTCTTTTTGCTTTGAATCCTTTGGCCCTTAATAATCTATTTATGTGCTTGAATTTTTCTAAAGCGGGTTTAGGTTTAATTCTAATTATTTTGTCCGTAAAAATTGATTTTCGCAGTACGAAACCTATACTGCTCAACATTCTTAAATTCCGTCACATAGTTGGCCTTTTTAGTCAATCTTTGACTCCTCGGGTCAACTTTGACTTTCATGGTCAACTTTGACCTTCATGGTCAACTTTGACTTTTTCGGTCAAACGTTGACTTTTTGTAAAATCATAGAGTTTGCTATCTTTTGAACCCAAAAGATCGTAGGCTTGACTAAGCGATCATATTTGAGTCTTATGACGCCATAAGAACTCATGAAAATTAATAAAAACCCTAAGCCGGGCTTTTTCATAAATACCATTTCGGTACATATTAAATTTCTATACGAGAACTCAAAACGTTGAATTTTCTAGATCTTACACCATCCGCGCGGATGGTTGCCAGGCTTGAGGGTCCGACGGGGGAGACCTTAATGTCCGCTGTTGGCTTAGGCGGGGGAGGCCATTATGTCCCCCGAACGCGGGGCTATCTTTCCAAGCTTGATAGCCCCGATTGTGCCGTCCGCGCGGATGGTTGCCAGGCTTAAGGGTCCGACGGGGGAGAGCTTAATGTCTGTTGTTGGCTTGGGCGGGGGAGGCAACTATGTCCCCCGAACGCGGCGCTATCTTTCCAAGCCGGATAGCCCCGAGTGTGCCATCCGCGCGGATGGTTGCCAGGCTTGAGGGTCCGACGGGGGAGACCTTAATGTCCCCCGTTGGCTTGGACGGGGGAGGCCACACTGTCCCCCGAAGGCGGGGCTATCTTTCCAAGCTAGATAGCCCCGAGTGTGCCATTCGCGCGGATGGTTGCCAGGCTTGAGGGTCCGACGGGGGAGACCTTAATGTCCCCTGTTGGCTTGGGCGGGGGAGGCCACAATGTCCCCCGAACGCGGGGCTATCTTTCTGTAACGACCCGCCCTTACGTAGGCCGTTACAGTTACTTATCTTACATATTAACTCAACATACTATAACGACCCGTTCTTATGTAGGCCGTTACCATATTTATCATACATACTAGAATAACATACATACTTACTTATGTGGAAATAACGTACATATTTTTTTTTTCTTTTTAAAACCATTTGAGTAAAAACTTTACTACTTACTTATTTACAACATACACAATACTTATTTAGTATTTACTTTTCAAAACTATAGTGACGTAAAATAACTTATACTTAACTAATATTTACTTATCAAAAGTATCGTAATCTTAAAATAACTGTGTACTAAACAAAGCATGTACATATATATTTCAAAATGCGTAGCAGTCTCCATTCCCACGTTTCACAGACAGCCCTGCCAAGCTTCCCCGTCTTGTATCAAGAATTGCCAGTAGGAAGCTTATCTACAGCATAAACGTAAGTTGTGAGCTTTCGCTCAGCAAGTACAACCTTGAACCCGCAAAAACAACTTAATAAAGCAATGCATGAATCAATTATGCTTTCATTTTTGCTTTCATAGTTTTGGGCCCCTTATAAGTGTACGTACCGTGGCGCGCAGTCATGGAGTGGTTGGGGCGGCCAGCCCAGTCCAACTCAAACCATGAACCAAACCTGACCTAGAGCAGGTCGGTACGACACACCATACTTGAAAACCTTTTCTTAAAAAATTTCTTTCTTAAAAACATAATCTTCTTCTTACCATATGATTTATTATTTATGAACATGCCTCATGATGTCACAATAATAAACATACATCGTACATAACACCTAAATGCATGATATTTTAAAAACATGCAAGGTTATAAAACCAATTGCCTATGCTGTAGGCGGAGTTGTACTTACCGGTTTTGCTATATCCTGGGACGTATCGTTCCGATAGGTTACCTCAAAAGGTTACCTTCCTGTTTTCCAAAAAAGGAAGTAAGGTAAGGATCATCCTATCTTACCTTAACTTATTTCATTAAATGTTGATACCTTAACCAACATTTATCTGTGACCCTAGATATATGTCCCCCTCATATGCTTAACAATATTCTTGTTGGTTACTAAGTGTAATCCTAGGGCATAAGCCCTAATGGTAATCAAACGGTATCCTGTTTGATTACTTAATTAACTTTGGGTTTAAGGCCCAATGATCTTGGTATGGGCACCCTATTAGGTTACCATAAGTAACCTTAAATGTAGGCCTATTTTGGGTGAAATTTAAAAAGCCTGTTGGGCTTATAAGGCCCAACAATTAAGGTGGTATCCTTTAAGGTTACCTTGCATAAATCTTGGACTCAAGGCCCAACATACAACCTTTGGTTCTTAATTAGCTAGGCCCAATCAAATTTAGGTAACCTATATGGTTATAATAGGTTACCAATTGGCTTACCTTGCTTAATTTGCTTAATTAATTTATTTCTTGCTAAACTGAGTTTAATTAATCATTTGGAACTGCTTTTAAATAAAACTGTGTTGGTTTTGCAGAAATTTGGTAAAAACAGTTAATTTGGCAGTGCATGTGTAGGAATTTCCTGTGCATGCATTGTTTCAAATTTCTGAATCAGAGCTTGCTCTACTGATTCAGTTTTACTTTAAAATTTGTTTGGATTTTGGAAAACTTTTCTTCATAAAAGTTTTAGATACTGAAAAACTATACAACTTTTATGTTTTGACAAAAACCTAGTTCTGAACTTAACTTATACTTTTTCCTTATTGAAGCTGCCTGGCCGTGCATATAGGTCTGGGCAGTCTGGGCACGGATTTTGATAAAAACGAAGGCCTTTGGAGTCTTATTTTCAAAAAATATCCGCGCTACCCCCTAGAATTTCAATTTCCTACAACTTTTCAGTTTTGAGTTTTCTCAAATTCGGCCTCTAAAGGCCTCAAAATACCGTTTCCAATTCACTGCCCAGTTTTCACCCGAACTGGCAGTTTTTGGTTTCGGTTCGCTCTCACGTAATTTTACGCACACCCAACCTCAAACGGTCTCAGCCGTGAGCCTACGTCAAGCATGCAGCGCTTAATCTAACGTTCTCACATCCGTTCATTCAATCTTATACATTTAATTAATTAATTTTTTTTTAATCAAACCCATTTGGTGAAGTTCACCAAACTTGGGTTTTCTAAGTTTCTATAGGGTTTTCTTGAACCCTAGTTTAGCATACCATCATTCAATACCATAATCAGCCATTAAACACAGAACATAAGCCTATGGGACATACATCAAACACCTAATGGTCACACATAGCATCTACTTAATTTCTAAAGCACACATTACCAATCATGCACCAAATTGAAGCATAAACATGCTAGACATAAATCAAGCACATTCTAGGCAACTTAAGCAATAAAAGGACATAATTAAATGAGCTTAAGCTCTTACAAACTTGCTGGAAAATACACTTAAATGGCTGAAAACAGAATTTAGAGGCTTTAGGAGGTTGAGAAATTACCTCCAAACCGAAGAGGACTTGCTAGTTTGTGTTCCGAAAAATGGTTTCCTAGCTGTCCCTCACCAAAATTTCCGACCACCACTCAAGGGTTTTGCTGTCTTTTGGGTTCGGCTTGGGCAGAGAAAGGGAGGAGAGAAATGGCAAGAGTTTGGGTGGGTTTTTGAATAAAAATGCCTAAAAAATTTTTCACCAAAGACACCTATTTATAGGTGTAAAATAATTTTGTTTCTAGAATTATTTTTAATCCTTAAATTGCTCACCAAACCCTTAAAAATTTTATTTTCCCACAAGCCCTCCATAGGTGGCCGGCCATTAGTGGAAAGAAAGTTCAAGAATGTTCTTGGATTTCTTTCCAACTTTTTCAAAAAATCAAATAATACATAATTATCCTTTGATTAGGTGGCATTCACCTAAGGCTCCATTTGGCTTTAAAACTTAAAAACAGTCTCTTTTCATACTAATACATATATAACAAATACTGTTTTTCAATAAAATATACTGTCTACTAAACTGCAGTCCAAAATTTATCTGCATAAAAATGGACTGTGTTTAGGTTTTTCTTATAACTTAAAGCTCATTAGTCCTTATTGTCCTAAATATTGTGCTTGATTTTTCTAACATACTTCCGTACCTTAAACTTACTTATCTGTCTGAAATGACGGTTTTTTCGCAGTATAATTTCTATACTGCCTGTTATACAACAGTACCATCAAGCTTTGACTTTTTGGTCAACTTTGACTATTTTGGTCAAGCGTTGACCAACATAAATCATAAATTTTTATCGTAGCTCAGATCATTCTGGCAAAACTTTGACCGGAATTCATTCAACTAATTCCCAATTCTGATTAGGCAAACATATACTAACACATATACAAACTTTGATTCCTTGAGAAACAAGAAAATCATAATTTGTAAGAAAGTCAGTCATCAC
>CM046362.1:22650226-22741196 GCA_025413025.1 Ficus hispida | reverse complement strand
CTTTTAAGATTTAAAGCCAAACAAAGTCCTAAGTATTGGACACCTTGTCCAATAGGAAATTTAGCAAAATTTGAATTATTGAAAAATTGGGAAAGTATTTGAAGAACTTTCTTGAATCTTATCCACATCAATGGCCGGCCACCTCATGGGGAGTGTCAGCAAATAATTTTTTTTAAGGGCTTGGAAAGCAATTTGAAGAATAAAAATAATTCAAGAAAGAAAATAAAATTACACCTATAAAATAGGTGTCTTTGGTGGAAATTTTTTTAGGCATTTTATTCCAAAAACCCACCCAAACTCTTGTCATTTTCTCTCTTCCTTTCTCTGCCCAAGCTGAACCCAAAAGACAGCAAAAACCTTGAGTGGTGGTCGAAAATTTAGTGAAGGACAGCAACCAAACCCATTTCGGAAACCAAGCTAGCAAATTCCTCTTCGGTTTGGAGGTAATTTCTCAACCTCCTAAAGCCTCTAAATTCTGTTTCAGCCATTTAAGTGTATTTTCCAGCAAGTTTGTAAGAGCTTAAGCTCATTTAATTATGTCCTTTTATTGCTTAAGTTGCCTAGAATGTGCTTGATTTATGTCTAGCATGTTTATGCTTCAATTTGGTGCATGATTGGTAATGTGTGCTTTAGAAATTAAGTAGATGCTATGTGTGACCATTAGGTGTTTGATGTATGTCCCCATAGGCTTATGTTCTGTGTTTAATGGCTGATTATGGTATTGAATGATGGTATGCTAAACTAGGGTTCAAGAAAACCCTATAGAAACTTAGAAAACCCAAGTTTGGTGAACTACACCAAATGGGTTTGATTAAAAAAATTAATTAATTAAATGTATGAGATTGAATGAACGGATGTGAGAACGTTAGATTACGCGCTGCATGCTTGACGTAGGCTCACGGCTGAGACCGTTTGAGGTAGGGTGTGCGTAAAATTTCGTGAGAGCGAACCGAAACCAAAAACTGCCAGTTCGGGTGAAAACTGGGCAGTGAATTGGAAACGGTATTTTGAGGCCTTTAGAGGCCGAATTTGAGAAAACTCAAAACTGAAAAGTTGTAGGAAATTGAAAATTCTAGGGGGCTTCGTGTACAGTTTTTGAAAATAAGGCTCCAAAGGCCTTCGTTTTTACCAAAACCCGTGCCCAGCCTGCCCAGACCTATATGCACGGCCAGGCAGCTTCAACAAGGAAAAAGTATAAGTTAAGTTCAGAACTGGGTTTTGTCAAAACATAAAAGTTGTAGAGTTTTTCAGTATATAAAATTTTCATGAAGAAAATTTTTCCAAAATCCAAATATATTTTAAAGTAAAACTGAATCAGTAGAGCAAGCTCTGATTCAGAAATTTGAAACAATGCATGCACAGGAAAGTCCTACACATGCACTGCCAAATTAACTGTTTTTACCAAATTTCTGCAAAACCAACACAGTTTTATTTAAAAGTAGTTCCAAATGATTAATTAAACTCAGTTTAGCAAGAAATAAATTAATTAAGCAAATTAAGCAAGGTAAACCAATTGGTAACCTATTATAACCATATAGGTTACCTAAATTTGATTGGGCCTAGTTAATTAAGAACCAAAGGTTGTATGTTGGGCCTTGAGTCCAAGATTTATGCAAGGTAACCTTAAAGGATACCACCTTAATTGTTGGGCCTTATAAGCCCAACAGGCTTTTTAAATTTCACCCAAAATGGGCCTACATTTAAGGTTACTTATGGTAACCTAATAGGGTGCCCATACCAAGATCATTGGGCCTTAAGCCCAAAGTTAATTAAGTAATCAAACAGGATACCGTTTGATTACCATTAGGGCTTATGCCCTAGGGTTACACTTAGTAACCAACAAGAATATTGTTAAGCATATGAGGGGGACATATATCTAGGGTCACAGATAAATGTTGGTTAGGGTACCAACATTTAATGAAATAAGTTAAGGTAAGATAGGATGATTCTTATCTTACTTCCTTTTTTGAAAACAGGAAGGTAACCTTTTGAGGTAACCTGTCGGAACGACAAACCCCAGGATATAGCGAAACCTGTAAGTACAACTCCGCCTACAGCATAGGCAAATGGTTTTATGAGTTTGCATGTTTTTAAAATATCATGCATTTATGTGTTATGTATGATGTATGTTTATTATTGTGACATCATGAGGCATGTTCACAAATAATAAATCATATGGTAAGAAGAAGATTATGTTTTTAAGAAAGAAATGTTTTAAGAAAAGGTTTTTAAGTATGGTGTGTCGTACCGACCTGCTCTAGGTCAGGTTTGGTTCATGGTTTGAGTTGGACTGGGCTGGCCGCCCCAACCACTCCATGACTGCGCGCCACGGTACGTACACTTATAAGGGGCCCAAAATTATGAAAGCAAAAATGAAAGCATAATTGGTTCATGCATTGCATTATTAAGTTGTTTTTGCGGGTTCAAGGTTGTACTTGCTGAGCGAAAGCTCACAACTTACGTTTATGCTGTAGGTAAGCTTCCTACTGGCAATTCTTGGTACAAGACGGGGAAGCTTGGCAGGGCTGTCTGTGAAACGTGGGAATGGAGACTGCTACGCGTTTTGAAATATATATGTACATGCTTTGTTTAGTACACAGTTATTTTAGATTACGATACTTTGATAAGTAAATATTAGTTAAGTACAAGTTATTTTACGTCACTATAGTTTTGAAAAGTAAATACTAAATAAGTATTGTGTATGTTGTAAATAAGTAAGTAGTAAAGTTTTTACTCAAATGGTTTTAAAAAGAAAAAAAAATATGTACGTTATTTCCGCATAAGTAAGTATGTATGTTATTCTAGTATGTATGATAAATATGGTAACGGCCTACATAAGAACGGGTCGTTATAGTATGTTGAGTTAATATGTAAGATAAGTAACTGTAACGGCCTACGTAACGGCGGGTCGTTACAGAGTTGGTATCAGAGCGGGATCCTGCCTTCCAGTTTCACAGTCTGCCTGCCAGCGCCACCGTCGTTGTAAGTAAGAGTTAATTTTTTTTTAGTACATAGATAAGTAATTATTATGCGCTCGTAACTTGATAGATTCGATTATCAAGATTCGAGTATGGATGAGGATCGAGATGCCGCTACGGCATTCCACAAGATGAAGCCCTATATTTTTGATGGGACTCAGCAGACGATATCGCTACCAGGATGGCTTTTCGATATGGAGGTGATTTTTAGGGTATGCCATATCGAAGCCCATCTTCAGGTTTTATTAGCAAGTAGATGTTTGATGGGAGAGGTTAAAGCCTGGTGGATGGCGCAGGGGGATCTGGCTATTCACGGGACACCATGGGCAGATTTCGGTGCCCGTATGATAACACGATACGGACCTCCACCTGATGAGGGGGCCAATGCGCCATACCGTGACCCAGCTATTTACGGCGACATGAATAGGAGGCGATATCTCAACTTCGCCGCAGAATGGCATGCTTATCCGGATGAGACCATGGGCCACTATTGCCGTAGGTTTCGCGAGGCAATGTTGCCCTATATACCCCAGGAGCTCGTGGATCCACAGTGGCGAGCGTTACAGCTTATCAGGGACGGACTACCTCCGGCAGTTAAGTTTTATGTCCCCGCTCCGGTTGTGGGAATATCCTTGGAGGACATGATAGATGATATTATGGAGGCTGAGGTAATAGCATATATGGTACAAGAGGCCAACCCAGTGGATGTTTACCACGTCGATCCAATTGACGACGCCGGCATTCCAGAGCCAGTTTTTGAGGGAGTTCCGGCTATGCCTGAGGATCCAATTCCGGCGGTCCCACTTCAGCAGATACCTCCGCAAGAGGTGGAGGCAGGACCGGATGATGATGGTATGGATCCTGCGGAGGCTCAGGATAACCCAGGGGATAATGCCGAAGATCCTCCAGTAATCCTCATTGAGAGTGATGATGAGGAACAAGAAGTGTGGGAAGAATGGGATGATTTTGAAGATATAGAAGAGGAGTTAGATGATCCCGAGGAGCAGGAGGAAGATCCGGAGGAAATACTATTCGACGACGAGGATCGAGATGTATTTTCCGACGCGATGACCGAGTAGATAGTTTTAGAACTAACTCCGACTTTTTGTTCTTTTGACGTTAGGGTTGTATATAGGATAGGAATGATGGTTAAGTGGTAGACACTTCCATCCTATTTTGACTGTGTATATAGTAAAAATGATGTATTTTTTTTAAAATGTATAAAACGATATATTTTATATGAAACGAGTATCATGATAATTGTGATGTCATGATAAACAGTTTCCATGATAAGTATACGATAAGTTTATAATAAGTTTATGATATGATACGTTATGAAGAAATCATGAAGGATTTCTGCATAATGTTTTATGATATGCTATGAAGAAATCCCGAAGGATTTCTATATGATAAGATTAAGTATGATATGATGATGTGTTTTTATAGGAAATAAATGAAAGGAAAGATTTTCGGAGAATAACAAAATCTTTTCTTGAAATGTATTAGGAGTGATAAGATGGTGCGTACGCGAAAGCAAGCTAACCAAAACGCGCAAGAGCCAGATCTCGCGAACGTTGTAGCCACGTTGCAACAGCAATTGCTACAACAACAACAAGAAACAAATCGGCTACGTGAGCAGATAGGCCGATTGAACCAGATGCCTAACGTGAACGAAATTCCACCTCAGGATAACCCTGCACCCCCGGTAATGCCCCAAGTACCGGAGGTTCGTCAGGAGGTTCCGCGGAATTTCGGAGTTCCGTTAGCACCCTTAGGGATGCAGGCGAACCCACCAGTAGTTCGGGAAGATTTATTGTACGAGCGTTTCAGGCGGATGAAAGCGCCTGAGTTTGAGGGTCTTACGGATCCAATAGAAGCTGATAACTGGCTTATGGACATCCAAGTTATCTTGGATTTCATGGGACTCACCGAGCAGGAGAAAGTGCTCTGTGCATCATTTGCACTGAAAAAGGATGCTAGGCATTGGTGGGTAACAGTGCAAATGCGTAGGAATATTGCAGCCATGAGTTGGCAAGATTTTGTAGCTGAGTTCAAGGCAATGTACTACAACCGGGAGATCCTCGCCGCACAGCAGGACGAGTTCAATAGTCTAAAGCAAGGATCAATGTCAGTTATGGAAGCTGTTAAGAAGTTTGAACAGCTAGGCCGCCTATGTCCTGAACTCATACCGACCGAAACAGAAAAAGTAAGGCGAATGATGAAGATGTTTCGGACGAATATAGCTAAACAAGTGAGTGCGGGAAGCAGCCCTCCTACCCTCGTGTCTGACTGCATTAGTCGAGCAATTAGGGCTGAGTATTGGATTAATCAAGATAAGGAGGTAAGGGCGCAGATATTTAAGGCTAAGAAAGAGGAGAAGGCTACGGAGAAGCAACTGCAGCCTAGGCAGAATCAGGACGCATATGCAAGGGGCCAGACGAGTAATGCGGCCCAGCATGCTAAGCAGTTTGGAAAGAACAAGAGGAAGGGAAATGCTGCTGGCCAGGGACAGCAAAGAAATTACCCTCAGAAGAGCAGTAACCGAGGAAATGAGGGTAATAATAATAATTTCCCAGTGTGCGCTCAATGCGGGAAGAAGCACCTGGGAATATGTAGATTGGGGACCAATGCTTGCTATCTTTATGGCAAGGAAGGTCATTATGCGAGGAATTGTAACCTCAACAACCAGAATCAGAACCAGAACCCCCAGTATCTGCAAAGGAATGCGAGCAGTCAACTGCATGCAATGCCAGTCAAAATCGAGGACACTTCGTACGAACCAAGGAGGATAGAGGCTCCTGAACCCCAAGCTAGGATTTACGCCTACACAAAAGGGGATGCCGAGGCTGGAACTTCTCACGTAGTAACAAATTAGATTTTTATTGTTTTTATTTTTACACCGCTCATAACGCTATCACCGTTTTTGATCCTGGTGCTACTCATTCCATTGTATCGATAGAGTTGCCCAGAAATTAGGATTAGGAGTTAGTAGTTTAAAGTAACTTATAAGAATATTTCTTCGATTGTAAGAAAATTTTCTGTATGACTACTGAATATGAAGTGCTTCAATAGTCATTTGTAACAGAAAATTTGTATGTGGATCTCGTTGCGAGCAAGCTTCAAGATTTTTATGTGATTCTAAGAACGGATTTCCTAGGCAAGTACAACGCTAAGATAAATGGCCGCAAGCGTTGTGTTATGTTTAGTTTGCATGATGAGGAGGAATTCAATTTTTACGGTCAGTCCCGTAACTCCTCAAGTAGGTTAGTATCGGCACTGAACGCGTGGAAAATGTTGGCTAACGGATGCCAAGGATACTTAGCCAACATGATGGACAAGGAGAAAGAGGTGGAACTGAAGCCGGAAGATGTTCCCATTATCAGGGAATATGTGGATGTCTTTCCAAAAGAATTGCCTGAACTTCCTCCCGAGCAGGAAATTTCTTTTGAGATAGACTTATTGCCCGGAGCTACCCCGGTATCCAAAGCGCCTTATCGCATGGCCCCGGTTGAACTTCTAGAATCCATTAAGTTGCATCAAGGAAAGAAATCCTTTTTGCAAAAAGGCACGACTTTCGATGAAAAGAATAAGGAATTTAAGACCTCTAAGTATGAGGTAATTTATTTCAAAGAAGGGATTTGTGTTCCTAACTTTGAATTCCTTAAGAAATGGATTATGTTGAAAGTGCATATAATGCCATATACGGTACATCTCGGAGTTTCCAAGATATACAAGGATCTTAAGGAGAATTTGGGTGGCAAATATGCAGAATGAGACCATAGAATTCGTGACAAGATGCCTAACTTGTCAGAAAGTTAAGGCTAAATACCGCCATCTAGGTGGAGACATTCAGAAAAATTGAGCTCCCATAATGGGAATGGGAACAAACAACGATGGATTTAGTAGTATGATTGCCCAGGGTTGTAAGTGGGAAGGATACGATTTGGGTTATTATCGATAGAATAACCAAATCAGCCCACTTTATTGCCATCAAAGCCACTTTTTCGGCAGAAAGGCTTACCGAAATTTATGTATTTCAGATTGTTAGGTTATATGAAGTGCCAAAAATCGATCATTTCGGATTGTGGTGGATGTTTGAACTCTCAATTGGGTCGAGTGTTCACACTGCAATTGGGTCGAAATTAAAGTTTAGTACAGCTTTTCACCTCAAATGGATGTTCAATCGGAACAAACCATCCAAACACTGGAAGATATGTTAAGATCATATGTTTTGGATTTCATAGGAAGCTGGGATCAGAAGCTACCTTTGATCAAGTTCCTTATGAGAATAGTTATCACGCCTCAATTGGTATGGTTCCATTTGAAGCATTTTATGAAAAAGAAACGTCGATTTCCCATTCATTGACAAGAAGGGAAAACTTAGTCCTAGATACACAGGGCCATTCGAAATCTTGGAAAGGATTGGCAAAGTAGCTTACAAGCTTGCCTTGCCACTAGAATTAGCTTCAGTATACGACGTTTTCCACGTTTCGATATTAAAGAAGTATGTACCTGATCCTTCCCATGTGCTAAGTCAAGAACCGATCGAGGTTCAATCCGACTTGACATACGAAGAGAAACCAGTTCGGATCATGGATCGGGAAGAGAAGATCTTACGAAATAGGACAATTCCCAGGGTTAAGGTATTGTGGCGGAATCACAATGTTGAAGAAGCAACGTGGGAATTAGAACAGGATATGAGAGCGAATTATCCCCATTTGGTCTAATTTTCGAGGACGAAAATTTTTAAGGGGGGAAGATTGTGATGACTGACTTTCTTACAAATTATGATTTTCTTGTTTCTCAAGGAATCAAAGTTTGTATTATGTGTTAGTATATGTTTTGCCTAATCAGAATTAGGAATTATGTTTGAATGAATTCCGGTCAAAGTATTGGCCAGAATGATCTGAGCTACGATAGAAATTTATGATTTTATGTTGGTCAACGTTTGACCAAAATAGTCAAAGTTTGACCAAAAAGTCAAAGCTTGATGGTACTGTTGTATAACAGGCAGTATAGAAATTATACTGCGAAAAACCGTCATTACAGGCAGATAAGTAAGTTTAAGGTACGGAAGTATGTTAGAAAAATCAAGCACAATATTTAGGACAATAAGGACTAATGAGCTTTAAGTTATAAGAAAAACCTAAACGCAGTCCATTTTTATACAGATAAATTTTGGACTGCAGTTTAGTGGACAGTATTATTTTTATTGAAAACAGTATTTGTTATATTTGTTTTAGTATGAAAGTAGACTGCTTTTAAGATTTAAAGCCAAACAAAGTCCTAAGTATTGGACACCTTGTCCAATAGGAATTTAGCAAAATTTTGAATTATTGAAAAATTGGGAAAGTATTTGAAGAACTTTCTTGAATCTTATCCACATCAATGGTCGGCCACCTCATGGGGAGTGTTCAGCAAATAATTTTTTTTAAGGGCTTGGAAAGCAATTTGAAGAATAAAAATAATTCAAGAAAGAAAATAAAATTACACCTATAAATAGGTGTCTTTGGTGGAAATTTTTTTAGGCATTTTATTCCAAAAACCCACCCAAACTCTTGCCATTTTCTCTCTTCCTTTCTCTGCCCAAGCTGAACCCAAAAGACAGCAAAAACCTTGAGTGGTGGTCGAAAATTTTAGTGAAGGACAGAAACCAAACCCATTTCGGAAACCAAGCTAGCAAATTCCTCTTCGGTTTGGAGGTAATTTCTCAACCTCCTAAAGCCTCTAAATTCTGTTTTCAGCCATTTAAGTGTATTTTCCAGCAAGTTTGTAAGAGCTTAAGCTCATTTAATTATGTCCTTTTATTGCTTAAGTTGCCTAGAATGTGCTTGATTTATGTCTAGCATGTTTATGCTTCAATTTGGTGCATGATTGGTAATGTGTGCTTTAGAAATTAAGTAGATGCTATGTGTGACCATTAGGTGTTTGATGTATGTCCCCATAGGCTTATGTTCTGTGTTTAATGGCTGATTATGGTATTGAATGATGGTATGCTAAACTAGGGTTCAAGAAAACCCTATAGAAACTTAGAAAACCCAAGTTTGGTGAACTACACCAAATGGGTTTGATTAAAAAAATTAATTAATTAAATGTATGAGATTGAATGAACGGATGTGAGAACGTTAGATTACGCGCTGCATGCTTGACGTAGGCTCACGGCTGAGACCGTTTGAGGTAGGGTGTGCGTAAAATTTCGTGAGAGCGAACCGAAACCAAAAACTGCCAGTTCGGGTGAAAACTGGGCAGTGAATTGGAAACGGTATTTTGAGGCCTTTAGAGGCCGAATTTGAGAAAACTCAAAACTGAAAAGTTGTAGGAAATTGAAAATTCTAGGGGGCATCGTGGACATTTTTTGAAAATAAGGCTCCAAAGGCCTTCGTTTTTACCAAAACCCGTGCCCAGACTGCCCAGACCTATATGCACGGCCAGGCAGCTTCAACAAGGAAAAAGTATAAGTTAAGTTCAGAACTGGGTTTTTGTCAAAACATAAAAGTTGTAGAGTTTTTCAGTATCTAAAACTTTCATGAAGAAAAGGTTTCCAAAATCCAAACAGATTTTAAAGTAAAACTGAATCAGTAGAGCAAGCTCTGATTCAGAAATTTGAAACAATGCATGCACAGGAAAGTCCTACACATGCACTGCCAAATTAACTGTTTTTACCAAATTTCTGCAAAACCAACACAGTTTTATTTAAAAGTAGTTCCAAATGATTAATTAAACTCAGTTTAGCAAGAAATAAATTAATTAAGCAAATTAAGCAAGGTAAACCAATTGGTAACCTATTATAACCATATAGGTTACCTAAATTTGATTGGGCCTAGTTAATTAAGAACCAAAGGTTGTATGTTGGGCCTTGAGTCCAAGATTTATGCAAGGTAACCTTAAAGGATACCACCTTAATTGTTGGGCCTTATAAGCCCAACAGGCTTTTTAAATTTCACCCAAAATGGGCCTACATTTAAGGTTACTTATGGTAACCTAATAGGGTGCCCATACCAAGATCATTGGGCCTTAAGCCCAAAGTTAATTAAGTAATCAAACAGGATACCGTTTGATTACCATTAGGGCTTATGCCCTAGGGTTACACTTAGTAACCAACAAGAATATTGTTAAGCATATGAGGGGGACATATATCTAGGGTCACAGATAAATGTTGGTTAGGGTACCAACATTTAATGAAATAAGTTAAGGTAAGATAGGATGATTCTTATCTTACTTCCTTTTTTGAAAACAGGAAGGTAACCTTTTGAGGTAACCTGTCGGAACGACAAACCCCAGGATATAGCGAAACCTGTAAGTACAACTCCGCCTACAGCATAGGCAAATGGTTTTATGAGTTTGCATGGTTTTAAAATATCATGCATTTATGTGTTATGTGTGATTTATGTTTATTATTGTGACATCATGAGGCATGTTCACAAATAATAAATCATATGGTAAGAAGAAGATTATGTTTTTAAGAAAGAAATGTTTTAAGAAAAGGTTTTTAAGTATGGTGTGTCGTACCGACCTGCTCTAGGTCAGGTTTGGTTCATGGTTTGAGTTGGACTGGGCTGGCCGCCCCAACCACTCCATGACTGCGCGCCACGGTACGTACACTTATAAGGGGCCCAAAATTATGAAAGCAAAAATGAAAGCA
Source organism: Ficus hispida (assembly GCA_025413025.1). Classification (NCBI taxonomy): domain Eukaryota; kingdom Viridiplantae; phylum Streptophyta; class Magnoliopsida; order Rosales; family Moraceae; genus Ficus; species Ficus hispida. Next base: position 22,730,576 of record CM046362.1, on the reverse strand, counting down.
TAATTGGTTCATGCATTGCATTATTAAGTTGTTTTTGCGGGTTCAAGGTTGTACTTGCTGAGCGAAAGCTCACAACTTACGTTTATGCTGTAGGTAAGCTTCCTACTGGCAATTCTTGGTACAAGATGGGGAAGCTTGGCAGGGCTGTCTGTGAAACGTGGGAATGGAGACTGCTACTTGTTTTGAAATATATATGTACATGCTTTGTTTAGTACACAGTTATTTTAAGATTACGATACTTTTGATAAGTAAATATTAGTTAAGTACAAGTTATTTTACGTCACTATAGTTTTGAAAAGTAAATACTAAATAAGTATTGTGTATGTTGTAAATAAGTAAGTAGTAAAGTTTTTACTCAAATGGTTTTAAAAAGAAAAAAAAAATATGTACGTTATTTCCGCATAAGTAAGTATGTATGTTATTCTAGTATGTATAATAAATATGGTAACGGCCTGTAACGCCCCGAACCGTCACGCGTAGGGGCGTCCTACTGCGCAGACGTGGGCCGTTACCTTACTTACTTACTTTAAAAAGCTTTAAACTTGCGGAAAAATTCGGAGTAAATTTTTTTTTTTCTTTTCTTACTTACATAAAACTTAGCTTATCTTCATACATAATCATATGTGCTCACTTGAGTACCGAGCTTCCATACTCATATTGAAAGCTAACATAATCATACCGTGGACCAAACCCAACCTAGTGTGGGTCGGTACGACATGAGGCAACTTGCTTGCCGTCATCCTTGAAAACCATTCTTTAACTCGTTCTTGAAAACAATTTCTTAAAAATAGTTTTCTTCTTGAAAACAGTTTCTTGTCCATACTATCACATAACATAAAACACATCTTTCAAATGTATTTTTCAAAACATATTTTACATAGCGTAAATTCAAATCCCGTGGCAGTGTCCATCCCACATTTCACAGTCTGTAGCGCCAGCCTTCACAGTCTTGCATCAAGGATTGCCAGTAGGTAGCTAACCTACAGCATGAACGTAAGTAGTGAGCTTAAGCCCAGTAAGCACAACGTTCAATCCGCAAAAACACTTTCATAAAAGAATGCATGAACCATTTATGCTTTCTTGTAAATCAATTAAACTTTTCTAAGATTATCTTGATTTCTGTTTACTTAAAGCTTACATGTCATGTGTGCACGTATCGTGGTCCATAGCTATGGAGTGGTTGGAGGCAGGCAATCCAATCCAACTCAAACCATGAAACAAACTGTTTAACATGGAGTAATTGGGGCAGCCAATCCAATTCAACCCAAACCATAGACTAAACCGTTTAAACCCGCCTTTATGGCAAGTCGGTACGACACAATGACCTTAGCTTGTCTTAAATTATATTCTTACCATGTAATTAAATATTAGTGATCATGCTACATGATGTCACTATATTAAACGTATAACATAACTTAACATAAGCCATAACATAAACATCGTAACATGAACCTCATAACATAGCATCCTATCATCATAACATAACCTCATAACATGGCATCATAGCATAACCACAACCTCATAACATGGCATCATAGCATCATAACATAACTTCATACCATAACATCATAACATAAATCTCATATCATAACATCATAGCATAAACTTCATAACATAGTATCATATGTATCATAACATAAATCATGCGTATCAACGTATGAAAAACATGTTTTAAAAACATTTTGCCCATGCTGTAGGCGGAGTTGTACTTACCTTTAGTCCTATGCTCTTGGTTTATCGTCCAAACGTGGCACGACAACAGTTCCTACTCCTCGATGCACACAAGGCTAGGCTAGGAGATTGGTTCATTTTTTTCTGCCCTTTCTCCTTGGCTGCCTATAGCCGGTTTTGCTCCTCTAATTAGGACCAAAACTTGTTGGTCATTGGGTGGTTTTTTCTACAAAAATCCAGCTGTCCTAAACCCATTTTTTCTGCACTTTTCTTTTCTTTCTCTTCCTCTCCCATGGCCGGCCACTTGGCCTCCAATGGGTACCAAAGTTTTTCTCAACTTTTTCTTATGGTTCTAGCTAGAAAACCGACCACTCAAGCTCACTTTTCTCTTTGGTTTTCAGCTTTTTCTTTCTTTCCTTTCTCTCCTATGGCTCGGCCTTTAAGGTGTGTGGGTGAGGGAAAATTTTGCCATAGTTTGGCTAAGCTACAAAACTTGCTCCAAAATTTGTGAACCAACACCACCTATTTATAGGTGAAGAACAAGGTTTCTAGAATTGCATAAAAGGGCCTAAGAGCAAAATATTTGCTCATTGGACCTTCTAGGTGGCCGGCCATAGTGGTTCCTTGGTGGGCAAGTTTACTTGCTCACCAAGCTTTGCTTACCTCACCAATGACATCACTTGGATGACATCACCTTGATGACATCACACGCTTACATCATCGTGATGACATCATTGCTTACCTCACTTTGATGACATCATCTTGATGACATCACCTTGATGACATCATCAAGCCAACAACTTGCTCTACAAGCACTACAAAATCCGGCCATTTGGAAGCCTTGGTGGGCAAGTTTGCTTGCTCACCAAGTTTGGCTTGCATCACCCTCGTGACATCATCCGCTTACGTCACGTTGATGACATCATCTTGATGACATCACCAAGCCATTTGCTTGCTCTCCAAGCATTCAAAGAACCGGCCATTTAGTATGGAAAATCAACAAATATCTTCCAAGCTTATCTTTTCATTCTAATCTTATTCTTAATTCCTTGTTCCATTGCAACTAGGCTTGTAACCAATTTTTGGCCTAGTTGGAACCTTGGTTAGGAATATCCACTATTCCATAATTACATACTAATCCATCCTTACTAACTTTTCTAAAATTGCACTTTGGCCCCTACGGACAAAATATTTGCAATTTAGTCCCTGTAGGTCGCCAACTATGGCGGAGCCACTTGGCTTCCATTTCGTGCATAATTATCCCCCGGATACTTAAAATCCAATAATACAATCCTTCAGTCCATTTTTTTTACTAACATACATAATATCAATACTGTTTTTCACCAAAACAGTATTGTCACACTGGACTACAGTCCAGAATTCATCTGCGTGATAATTGGACTGCGTATCGGATTTTCTTAGGACTTAAAACTATTGAGCCTTTAACGCTCTAAAAATTGTGCTTGATTTTTCTACGGTGGTCTCATAGCTTATTTTTGCTTAATTGACCGTAATGAAGGTTTTCCGCAGTATAATCTCATACTGCTTTGCCGTATCTCAGCACCTTCATCTATTTGACCTTCCTGGTCAACCTTTGACTTTTTGGTCAACTTTGACTTTTTCGATCAAGCTTTGACCAACATAAAATCATAAATTACCATTTTGCCCTTTTTCCTCAAAAGGCCACATGCTTGACTTGAGCAAACTATTATTGAGTCTCGTAGCTAATTAAACGAGAACTCACACATAAACTGATATTCTGCTCAGATCATGAGCATTATATCGACATACAAGTTCCAAACTTGGGATTTTCCTTATCTAAAAGGAAATCGTAGGTTCATCGAAATTTCGGGTATTACACGGCCTACATAAGAACGGGTCGTTATAGTATGTTGAGTTAATATGTAAGATAAGTAACTGTAACGGCCTACGTAAGGGCGGGTCGTTACAACCATTATGGTACAAATTACATTTCTAAACGAGAAATCATAAACGTTGAAATTTCTAGATCTTACAATATATATGTTTTAAAGAATATGTACAATGTTGTATATGCAATGTTTTTAAGTTGTGATTTTAAAATAAAGTTTAAAGAAAGAAAAAAAAAATTATTCTGAAATTTTCTACAAGGTTAAGTATTTAAGACTAAGGTTTAAGTTAAGCAAGCATGGTAACGGCCCACGTTTACGTAGTACGCCCCTACGTGGACGGCCAGGGCATTACAATAGCTGCCAAACTCCAGAGAGAGAAAGAGAAGAAAAAAAAAAGAGAAAGAGATAGAGGAAGGGTGGTCGGATTTTTAGGAGAAATCAAGCAAGAAGGAAAAGCTTGATTCAGGGTCTAGAATCAAATTCCAAGCTTAAAATTAATCTTCTAAAACCTTTAAGCTATCCAATTTAAGTTTTGGTTCAAGGTTTATGTGTATTTCCATGTGGGTATGTAAGAGCATAAGCTCATTCAATTTTTATGGCATTAGCTTAGATTTGTGCTTGATTAAGGGTTAGTGGTTTTGATTTATGATTTTGTGTATGATTATGATTTTAATTTGCTAGAGCATGTATGATATGTATGAGTGCCCAATAAGTATTTGTAGTATGTCCCCACACACTCAAGGTGTTATATGTAATGAATGACCATGTGAAATTGATGTATGATGCAAGAAGGGTTAGTGGAAAATCCTAAAAAGCCTAGTTGGTGAATTTCACTAAATAGGTTTGTATGAATAATTCTATGAATGGAAATGAATGCATGGTAAGGAAAACATTAGATAATGCACTGCATGCTTGATGTAGGTTCACGGTTTTAATCATTTGAGGTAGTGTGTGCGTAATTTTACGAAAGAAACAAATAGAAGAGAAACTGTCAGTCTCGGGTCAAGACTGGGCAGTATTCTAGAAATAGTATTTTGAGACCTTTAGAAGCCAAATTTGAGGAAAGTTAAAACTGTAAAGTTGTAGAAAATGGAAAATCCTAGGGGGCAACATGGATAGTTTTTAAAAATAAGGCTCCAACAGCCTCTGTTTTACTAAAATCCGAGCCTAGGCATGCCTAGACCTTGTGCACGGCCAGGCAGATTCAATAGGGAAAAATAAAGGGTTAAAGGCAGAACTGGGTTCTAACCAAAAAACAAAAGTTGTAGGATTTTTCAAGATCTAAAACTTTGGTGAAGAAAAGGTTTTCAAATTCAAAACCGATTCTAAGATATAACAGATTCTGGAAACTGTGCAGAAAAAAGTAAAGTCCTGTACAGGATTTTCAAAGCAGTGCAAGAACAGGAAATTCTTGCACATGCACTGATAGTTGATTTTATGCGATTGTTTTCAGTGCTTTTCTTCAGACTTAAATAGTTTTATAAAAACAGTTTATAGAATGGTTAATTAAACCAAGTTTAGTAAGAAAAGATGAAAATGAATGAAAATAAATCAAGTAATACAGTAACCATAAGTAAGACACACGGTCTTTGAATTTGGTTACTAATATTATTTGGGCCAAAATTATTTTAAGACATAGTAACAAGACGGTAACCATTAGTAAACTGATAGGTTACCAAGTTATTGGGTTGGGCCTAAGGCCCAAGGTGACTAATAGTGACCTAATAGGTCACAATTTTAAAAGTTAGGCCTTAGTAACCCAATATGTAACGACCCGCCTAGCACAGGCCGTTACCATACATACATACATACACATACATACTTAAATAATAAGCGTAAGCAGCGGAAATTTTTAATTTTTTTTTACGGTGTGGAATAAATGAAACGCATAATAATGTAAACGCTGTTCGAATGCGGAATAATATATATAATAAGAACGAAACGCGTAGCGGTTAATAATCCCACATTTCACAGTCCACCCCGCCACGCTCGCCATCTTGTATCATCCGTTGTCAGTAGGTTACTTACCTATAGCATATACGTAAGACACGTGAGCTTTCGCTCAGCAAGTACAACATACATAACCGCAACAACATAAATCATCATACATATCATACTTAATTCCTCATAGCATACATAATATACTTAACTCGTACATAACATACTGAACTTATCATAACATACATACCATTTCATGACATCGCATAATATATGCATGAACCGATTATGCTCTTATTATGTCATCTTATGCATTCTTAACTTATCTTACTTATGGGCCCCTTATCTTGAGTGTACGTACCGGGCGCGCAACTATGATTTGGTTGGGGCGGCCAGTCCATTTCCAACTCAAACCATAGTCCAACCCGACCTAACGCGGGTCCGTACGACATAGGCAAGCTTGCTTGCCATCTTACTTACTTTCATAATCTCACACTTGATCTTATTAGTGAACATGCTTCATGATATCACTATTCATAATTCATGCTCATATCTTAGCATTATACCTTATCATGAACTTATCCTAATCATATCATAAACATAACATCATCATGTCATACACACCAAACATACTTGGGTAAGTATTCAACAGTAAGCCTATGCTGTAGGCGGAGTTGTACTTACCTCGAACACTATGTCCAGAAGGGTGTCGATCCAATTCAGGATATTGCAGCAGGCTATCTCCTGCTATATCAGAGGACATAGGGTAAGAATTTGGTTCTTATAGAATGCTGGTAATTAAACCAATATTCATCCCTAATCATAGTTATATGCCCCCTTTCTTAAACATTGCCTGATACTTTCTCAGTATCGCGGATAACCCTAGAGATTAGGGTCTTACTACATTTAAAGCGTAACTTGATTAGTTACTTAAAGTAACCTTGGCTAAACAGCTTTTCATAGCAGTTTTAGGCTGCTAATATTTGACCTTGGGCCTAAGCCTTTTAAAGCACAACCCAATAGGTTACTCTAAGTAACCCTAGGTTTTTAGGACCCACTAATCGTACTTATTACTTTATTGGGTTACGTTGGATAGCCCTTGGGCTTCGGGCCCAAACCAATAACTCGGTATATTCCCGGTTATTGCCCATTCAACTTGGTTTAAAACCCTTTTTTCTTTACTTTGGAAAACTTGGGGTTTTAAATTTACTTTTCCTCAAAATCTTTATAAAACTTGAAATCATATTTATAAAAATCATTGAAAATGGAAACTGCCTTTGGAACAGTTTCTTGGAATAAATTTGTCAGTGTATGTGCAGAAATGTCCTTTTCCTGCACTGTTTTAGAAAACTCTGTGCAGGAATTTCCTGTTCACTGCACAGTTTTGAAATCCAATTTTCTATTTAAAAATCAAAGCCGAATTTGGAAATATTTTCTTCATGAAATTTTTAAAGCATGAAAAACCCTACAACTTTTGTTTTTAACTCGAGACCTAAATTGGTCTCTAACCCATTCATTTTTCCTGGTGAACTCACCTAGCCGTGCATAGGGTCTAGGCACAGTCAGGCTCGGGTTTTCATAAAAACAAAAGCCGTTGGAGCCTTATTTTGAAAAACTGTCCATGTTGTCCACTAGGAAAAATCCTACTCTACAACTTTCATGTTTTAGGTTTTCCCAAAATCCGCCTCTAAGGGCCTCAAAACTGGCTTTCCAGAAAACTGGCCAGTTTGAACCTGAATTGGCAGTTTTCTATCTTCATAAATTTTTTTCGTCCTAAATCGTGCACACTACCTCAACCGCCCACAGCGGGAGCCTAGGATCATCATGGAACATTTTTCTACCGTCCCAAATTAACTTACATGAACCCCACATGATCATGCAAGTCAAACAACAATTTGCGTCAATTAAAGTTAGGGTTTGCATGGTTTTATCCTAAATCCAACCATGGCATTAATAATTCAATCTAATACCCTAACATGCCATTCATAATCTGTTTGACAGATTTTTAGGGGACATATAACCAACTAATCTTTCTAATCATGCAATCCTAGAAATCAACAACATAAACATAATTAAAACTATCAATCAAACCATCATTCAAAAACCATACTTAACTAATCAAGCACATACACCCTTAAATCTAGGCTAGGGCTCGGAAATTTAAATGGAGCTTATGCTCATTACAAACCAACTTGAAAAACACTTAAATCTTCAATTTAAAACTTGAATTGAAAGATTTAAGGTTCAAGAGGATTTTTACCTTACTTAATCCAAGAGTAGGTTCGCTTGGCTCCAAAAGTTTTTCTTCCTTTCTCCTTGGTACAGCCGGCCTTGCTCCTTTAATGAGCACCAGAAATTTTTCCAGCCACCTAGGGGTTGCTCCTACACTTCTCCGGCCACTCAACACAAAATCAGCCACCTTCCAACAGCTTTCCCTTTGACTTTCTCTTCTACCTTTGCTGCTGCCTCACAACCGGCCACCAATGCCAAGTTGGTTTCCAATTTTTTTTTCCAACTTCCTAGCTTCCTTCCTAGTGAAACCCGAACTCTCCTAAGACTATTTCCTTAAGTTTTTGAAACTTTTTCTCTCTTTTGGCTGCTGTCAAAGTTCGGTTTTGTTGAGGAGAAAATTGGGCAAAGTTTGGTTGCTTTTCACAATTTTTGTGAACAAAAATGTTCAAATGGCCACCTATTTATAGGTGAGGGCAACTTCTTCCAATTGCTCCAAAAACCCTCCAAAATTTCAATTTTTGCACCAAGCCCTCTTAGTTGGCCGGCCACCTTGCACTCTAGAACCATCCTAATTACTTTCCATAATTTCCTTAATTATGGAAATGATGTCATAATGTTAAAGTTAAGTGATCTCACCCATAAAGGCTTTGTTTGGCTTTTTCCTTAGTAAACAGTCCATTTTAATGCCAAACAGGTATTTTTAATACTGTGCTCTCTTATACACAGTACAAGCTTCTACACTACAGTCCAAAATTTATCTGCGTAAGGATGGACTGTACGAAACTTTTCCTTTTTGCTCCGAGCCCTTTGGCCTTTACTATCCTACTTAATGTGCTTGATTTTTCTATGATGGTTTTAAAACTTATTCTTACTATCTGCGTTGTAAAAACGGCTTTTCGCAATATATACCTCATACTGCATCACATACTTAAGTTTCGACATCTAGTTGACCTTTTTAGGCAATCCTTGACTTCTCTTAGTCGATGTTGCCTTTCTTGGCCAATGTTGACTCTCTTGGTCAACTTTGACTTTCATGATCAACTTTGACGTCTTTTGGTCAAACTTTGACCAAAATAAAAATCATCACGTTTTTATACATTTTCACTCAAAAGGTATCATGCTTGACTAAGCAATCATTTTTTAGTCTTATAACGCATAAGAACTCACAAATTTCAATAAAAACCCTAAACCGGGCTTTTGCATAACTACCTTCACGGTACAATTCAAATTTCTATACAAGAAATTGTAACATAGAAAAATTCTAGTTATTACAATCTACCCCCCTTAAAAATTTTCGTCCTCAAAAATTAAAACAAACTGGGGTAGTTTCTTCTCATCTCATCCTCCAACTCCCAGGTTGCTTCTTCAACCTTGTGGTTTCGCCATAGAACTTTCACCATGGGAATGGTTTTATTCCTCAGGACCTTCTCTTCCCAATCCAGAATTTGGACTGGCTTTTCTTCATAGGTTAAGTCCGTTTGAACCTCTACTGGTTCTTGACTGAGCACATGGGAAGGATCCGATATATACTTCTTTAGCATCGACACATGCAAAACATTATGCATCGAAGCTAATTCGGACGGTAGGGCAAGCTTATAGGCTACTTTTCCAATCCTTTCAAGGATCTCAAATGGTCCCGTATACCTTGGGCTAAGCTTCCCCTTTTTCCCAAAGCGCATTACTCCTTTCATAGGAGCAATCTTGATAAAGACTGCATCTCCCACTTGGAACTCCAAGGGCCTCCTATGTTTGTCGGCATAGCTTTTCTGTCTACTAAAAGCTATGTCGAGTCTCTGCTTGATCTTCTGAATGTCCTCAGAGGTCTTTTTGATGAAATCGGTAGTTTGTAGCTGCTTCTGCCCCACTTCCTGCCAGTGGATAGGAGATCGACATTTTCTTCCATATAATGCTTCAAATGGAGCCATACCAATCGAAGCATGATAACTATTGTTATATGAAAATTCGATCAGAGGCAGCTTCTGATCCCAGTTTCCTTTGAAATCCAGCACACATGACCTTAGCATATCCTCCAATGTCTGGATGGTTCGTTCTGATTGTCCGTCAGTTTGGGGGTGAAATGCCGTACTGAACTTCAATTTTGACCACATGACGTTGTGAACCCTAGTCCAAAATCGAGAAGTGAAGCGTCCATCACGGTCCGAGATGATCGATTTTGGTACTCCATGGAATCTAACGATCTGGGATACGTAGATTTCAGCCAATTTCTCCACTGAAAAGGTGACCTTAATTGCAATAAAGTGGGCTGATTTGGTTAATCTATCCACAATAACCCAAATCGAGTCATTCCCACTTGTAGTCCTGGGTAGCCCTACCACGAAGTCCATAGTAATTTGCTCCCATTTCCATTCAGGAAGCTCTATTTTCTGCAGTTCTCCGCCAGGATGTCGATGTTCAGCCTTAACTTTCTGACAAGTCAGGCATTTCGACACATATTCTACTACCTCATTCTTCATGTTGGGCCACCAATAACTTTCTCGGAGGTCCTTGTACATCTTGGAAGCTCCTGGATGTACTGAATACGGCATCTTGTGTGCTTCAGACAAAATCTGGTCCTTAAGAAATTCAAAGTTAGGAACACAAATCCTTCCTTTGAAATAAATAGTACCATCTTCAGAGACCTTAAACTCCTTGTTCTTCTCATCAAAGAGTTGCGCCTTCAGCAAAGAGGAATCTTTTCCTTGATGTGATTTGATGGTCTCTAGAAGATTGGACTGGAGGGACAGAACAGACAATCTTCCCGTTATCAATTCCAAGTTGAACTCAGAAATCTCCTTTTGTAGTGGCTTAGGAAATATTCTAATAGACATCAGCATGCCTACGGATTTCCTGCTTAAGGCATCAGCTACCCTGTTGGCCTTTCCAGGGTGGTAAAGGATCTCACAATTATAATCCTTTACAAGTTCCAGCCATCTACGTTGTCTCATGTTGAGCTCTGTCTGAGTAAAAATGTACTTGAGGCTCTAGTGATCGGTGTAGATTTCACACTTATTCCCATACAGATAGTGTCTCCAAATCTTAAGTGCGAAAACTACTGCCGCGAGTTCTAAGTCATGCGTGGGATAATTCCTTTCGTGAATCTTCAGCTGTCGGGATGCGTAGGCAACCACCTGCCATTTTGCAGTAAGACGGCTCCTAATCCATTTTTAGAAGCGTCACTATAAATCACGAAGTTTCCCGCATCTACATCAGGAATTTTCAACACGGGTGCACTTGTTAACTTCCTCTTGAGCTCTTGGAAATTCTCCTCGCATTTCTGAGTCCATTCGAATTTCTTTCCTTTGCGGGTAAGAGTGGTGAGGGGTGTAGTGATCTTTGAAAATCCCTCAACGAACCGTCGGTAGTAGCCAGCTAGTCCAAGGAAACTTCTTATTTCCGTAACATTCTTGGGTGCTGGCCATGCACTAACCGCCTCTACCTCAGCAGGGTCCACTGAAATTCCCTCCTTTGATACTACATGACCCAAAAAGTGGACTTTTTCCAGCCAAAATTCACATTTTGTGAATTTGGCATACAACTGATTTCATCTAAGCGTTTCCATCACCAACCTAAGGTGATGCTCATGTTCCTCCTTGGACCTTGAGTAAATCAGAATATCGTCAATAAAAACAATGACGAACTTATCCAAATACTCCTTGAATACTCGATTCATCAGGTCCATGAATGCAGCCGGGGCATTGGTTAAACCAAAGGGCATAACCAAAAACTCATAATGCCCGTAACGTGTACGAAAAGCTGTCTTGGAGACGTCTGACTCCTTGATCCTGAGCTGATGATAGCCTGACCGTAGATCGACTTTCAAAAACACTACCGCTCCCCTGAGTTGATCGAAAAGATCGTCAATCCTCGGAAGGGGATACTTGTTCTTTATCATAATCTTATTCAGCTCATGGTAGTCGATACACATACGTAGTGATCCATCCTTCTTGTTGACAAACAATACCGGTGCTCCCCATGGAGAGTAACTTTGTCGGATAAATCCTTTGTCCAGCAGTTCTTGTAACTGCACTTGCAGTTCCCTAAGCTCGGCAGGTGCCATACGGTAAGGCGCTTTTGATACCGGTGCAGCTCCAGGTAGCAATTCGATTTTGAATGAAATTTCGCATTCTGGCGGAAGTCCTGGTAAATCCTTCGGAAAGATATCCACATATTCCTTTATAATGGGAACATCTTCCGGTGTCAATTCCACTTCACAATCTTTATCCACCATGTTAGCTAAATATCCTTGGCAGCCATTAGCTAATATTTTCCAAGCCCTCATTGCTGAAACCAGTTTGGTTGCTGAGCTCCGAGATTGCCCGTAAAAATTAAACTCCTCTTCTCCGTACGGGTTGAACGTTACACAGCGCTTTCGGCAGTCGATCCTTGCGTTGTATTTACCCAAGAAGTCCATCCCTAAGATCACATCGAAATCCTGAAGCTTGATTGCGATGAGATCTACAAACAATTCTATGCCACAGATAGTCACGGAAGTATTTCATATCCAGAAATTGGACCACAAAATCTCTCCGGATGGCAAAGAAGTTTTGAAGGGTTGGTCTAGAATATCCATACCTCTTCCTAATTTCTGGGCGAACTCCAAGGATACAAATGAGTGAGTAGCACCAGAATCAAACAAGGCGATAGCATCGTAAGTGGCGATAGAAATCTGACCTGTCACCACATGTGAAGTCCCAGCTTCAGCATCACCCCTGGTGTAAGCATAGATCCTGGCTTGAGGTTCAGGAGCCTCCAATCTGCCTTGGGTGATTGAGGGTCCTTCAAGCCGTGCTTGGACAGCATGCAGCTGGCTGTTGGTGTTCCGACTCGGTTACTGAGGATTCTGGCCTTGGTTATTCAGATGGCAGTTCTTCGCATAATGCCCCTCCTTGCCACACAGGAAGCAGGCATTTGACCCCATTCTACAAACTCCCGGGTGTTTCCTTCCACACTTAGCACACGCGGGGTAGTCAGTGCTATTACCCTCATTTCCTCTATTGTTCTTCTTCTGAGGGTAATTCTTTTGTTGCCCCTGACCAGAGAAACTTCCCTTTCTCTTGTTCCTCCCAAAATGTTTGGAACCTTGGCCAGGGCCACTAACTTGTCCTTTCTGGGGTACTTCAAAGCTCTGATGAGGCTGAATCTGCTTAACCACGGCTTTTTCCTCCCTTTTGTCTTGAAAATCTGAGCCCTTGCTTCCTTATCCTGGTTTATCCAATATTCGGCTCTTATCGCCCGACTCACACAGTCGGATACCAGGGTAGGTGGGCTACTGCCAGCACTAACTTGCTTGGCAATGTCAGTTCGGAACATCTTCATCATCCTTCTAACCTTTTCCGTCTCATTAGGAACCAGTTCTGGGCATAATCGGGCCAACTGTTCAAATTTCTTGACAGCCTCCATCACTGTCATTGACCGTTGTTTTAAGCTAGCGAACTCATCCTGCTAAGCTGCCAGGATTTCTCTGTTGTAGAGCATAGTGCGGAATTCCATCACGAAGTCTTGCCAGCTCATGGTGGTAATATCGCGACGCATCTGTACAGTCCTCCACCAATGCCTGGCGTCCTTCCTAAGTGCAAAGGAAGCACAGAGAACCTTTTCCTGTTCTGATAACCTCATGAAATCCAAAATGACCTGGATGTCGATCAGCCAATTATCCGCTGCAATCGGGTCCATATGTCCTTCAAATTCAGGCGCCTTCATTCGCCTGAATCTCTCGTACAATAGATCTTCCCGCACTGGCAGATTCACTGGAACTCCAGCCGGTGCTAAAGGAATCCTATAATTCCTTAAATCTTCTTGTTGCACCTCCGGTTGAACTTCTGGTATCGGGGTACCCTATTCTGTTGAAGAGGAACCTCCTCAACTCGAGGTCTCTGGTTCAGTTGAACTAACTGTTCTCGCAATCTATTTGTTTCTTGCTGCTGTTCCAGCAGCTGTCGTTGCAAATTTGCTACTATGATTGCGAGATCCGGCTCTGGCGGATTTGCAGGCACTGCTCGACGCGTACGAACCATTATCTATCTCCTATCAAATCATAAGAAAAGATATTGTCATACTAGAAATATCCTTTCTTTCACGCGTTTATTTTTCATAATTGCAATATAATACGTCATAACATAACATTATCATCATACTATAGCACATAACAACTCGTAACATGCTTTTCATAATCGTATCATATCAATTCATACTTAAACTGGCTTTTTGTGTTCTTACAAAAAGTACATTTTATTTACAATCTCGTAAATACACTTTGATACGATTTCTGTACATATAGGGTCAAAATCTCTGATGGAAGTGTCTAACACTTTCTCATCATACAACAGTACAAGCCTATAGTCATAAAAATATAAGCTAGTACATATCAGTCGTGAAATAAAAGCAAAATACATATACATGGTTAGCCTAATCTACGGGCTCGATCGAAACTACGGAGGACGCATCGGAGTCTGAGTCATCATCTCCGTCGTGAAACGGAATCTCCTCGGGGTCCTCGTCAAAATCCTCCTCTAGCCAGTCCTCAGGCTCAAACTCTGGCCCTGGCTCCATATCCTCCTCATCATCGCTCGAAATGTCGATGATCGGGGGGTCCTCTGGCTGAACCTCCGGAAGGACTATGAGATCATCCGGATCAAAATCGTCGGCAGCCATATCTGCCTCGGCGTCCTGGGGCTACATCTCCTGTACTGGATCTGCTGGAACCTGATCCTCAGGAACAGCCGGACCAGCCTAAAAAATCGGCTCTCCGTCCTCCGCATCATCGACTGGAGCCTGCTGATCATCCGCAACCCCAGCGGCCTGCATGGCGTGCATCACAGCCTCAGCCTCTAATATATCGGCTATCAAGTGCTCCACGGTCGAGCCAGGTACCGGCATAGGGACATACTGCCGGATCTGCTGAGGCAATCCATCCCGAAACGTCTGGAGTGCAAATGCCATCGAGTTAGCCAAGTCCTGCGGGACATATGGCAACATCTCCTCCTGGAACCGCCGACAATAATGGCTCATGGGCTCCTCTGGGAAAGCATGCCAGACTACTGCAAAACTGAGGTATCGAGCATGATATGTCTCTCGATACATGGCCGGGTCACGATGGGGTTCACCTGCCCCCTTATCCAGTATCGGTCCGTACCGTGAAACTAACAACGTACGGAAATGCGCCCAAGTCCGACTCGGCATAGATCTCTCCCCAATAGTCATCCACCATAGTCGAACATCCACTGCTAGACATCGACTCGCTAAGGAGACCTGTAGTCGCTCCTCGATATGACTCAGACGGAAAATCTGCTCCATGTCGTATAGCCATGCCGCTAACGACACCGTCCGTCTAGTACCGTCGAAAATCATCGGGTGCGACTCATAGAACGATGCTACTGCTCGTCGATCCTCATATACTTGCGCGGGATCCATAACGTTGAGTCTAACATAAAATAATTACATAATTATTAATTACTCAAAAATAAAATCACTCATAATGATGGCGGCGACGGCAGGCATACTGTGAAATTGGGTAGCAGGGAACCGCTCTGATACCAACTCTGTAACGACCCGCCTAGCACAGGCCATTACCATACATACATACATACACATACATACTTAAATAATAAGCGTAAGCAGCGGAATTTTTTTTTTTTTATACGGTGTGGAATAAATGAAACGCATAATAATGTAAACGCTATTCGAATGCGGAATAATATACATAATAAGAACGAAACGCGTAGCGGTTAATAATCCCACATTTCACAGTCCACCCCGCCACGCTCGCCATCTTGTATCATCCGTTGCTACTAGGTTGCTTACCTACAGCATAGACGTAAGACACGTGAGCTTTCGCTCAGCAAGTACAACATACATAACCGCAACAACATAAATCATCATACATATCATACTTAATTCCTCATAGCATACATAACATACTTAACTCGTACATAACATACTGAACTCATCATAACATACATACCATTTCATGACATCGCATAATATATGCATGAACCGATTATGCTCTTATTATGCCATCTTATGCATTCTTAACTTATCTTACTTATGGGCCCCATTTCCAACTCAAACCATAGTCCAACACGACCTAACGCGGGTCGGTACGACACAGGCAAGCTTGCTTACCATCTTACTTACTTTCATAATCTCATACTTGATCTTATTAGTGAACATGCTTCATGATGTCACTATTCATAATTCATACTCATATCTTAGCATTATACCTTATCATGAACTTATCCTAATCATATCATAAACATAACATCATCATGTCATACACACCAAACATACTTGGGTAAGTATTCAACAGTAAGCCTATGTTGTAGGCGGAGTTGTACTTACCTCGAACACTATGTCCAGAGGGGTGTCGATCCAATTCAGGATATTGCAGCAGGCTATCTCCTGCTATATCAGAGGACATAGGGTAAGAATTCTGTTCTTATAGAATGCTGGTAATCAAACCAACATTCATCCCTAATCATAGTTATATGCCCCCTTTCTTAAACATTGCCGGATACTTTCTCAGTATCGCGGATAACCCTAGAGATTAGGGTCTTACTACATTTAAAGCGTAACTTGATTAGTTACTTAAAGTAACCTTGGCTAAACAGTCTTTCATAGCAGTTTTAGGCTGCTAATATTTGACCTTGGGCCTAAGCCTTTTAAAGCACAACCCAATAGGTTACTCTAAGTAACCCTAGGTTTTTAGGACCCACTAATCGTACTTATTACTTTATTGGGTTACGTTGGATAACCCTTGGGCTTCGGGCCCAAACCAATAACTCGGTATATTCCCGGTTATTGCCCATTCAACTTGGTTTAAAACCCTTTTTTCTTTACTTTGGAAAACTTGGGGTTTTAAACTTACTTTTCCTCAAAATCTTTATAAAACTTGAAATCATATTTATAAAAATCATTAAAAATGGAAACTGCCTTTGGAACAGTTTCTTGGAATAAATTTGTCAGTGTATGTGCAGAAATGTCCTTTTCCTGCACTGTTTTAGAAAACTCTGTGCAGGAATTTCCTGTTCACTGCACAGTTTTGAAATCCAATTTTCTATTTAAAAATCAAAGCCGAATTTGAAAACATTTTCTTCATGAAAGTTTTAAAGCATGAAAAACCCTACAACTTTTGTTTTTAACTTGAGACCAAAATCGGTCTCTAACCCATTCATTTTTCCTGTTGAATTCACCTGGCCGTGCATAGGGTCTGGGCACAGTCAGGCTCGGGTTTTCATAAAAACGAAAGCCGTTGGAGCCTTATTTTGAAAAACTATAAACGGTTTCCACTAGGAAAATTCCTAGTCGACAACTTTCATGTTTTAGGTTTTCCCAAAATCCGCCTCTAAGGGCCTCAAAACTGGCTTTCCAGAAAACTGGCCAGTTTGAACCCGAATTGGCAGTTTTCTATCTTCATAAATTTTTTTCATCCTAAATCGTGCAGACTACCTCAACCGCCCACAGCGGGAGCCTAGGATCATCATGCAACATTTTTCTACCGTCCCAAATTAACTTACATGAACCCCACATGATCATGCAAATCAAACAACAATTTACATCAATTAAAGTTAGGGTTTGCATGGTTTTATCCTAAATCCAACCATGGCATTAATAATTCATTCTAATACCCTAACATGCCATTCATAATCTGTTTGACAGATTTTTAGGGGACATATAACCAACTAATCTTTCTAATCATGCAACCCTAGAAATCAACAACATAAACATAATTAAAACTATCAATCAAACCATCATTCAAAACCATACTTAACTAATCAAGCACATACACCCTTAAATCTAGGCTAGGGCTCGGAAATTTAAATGAGCTTATGCTCATTACAAACCAACTTGAAAAACACTTAAATCTTCAATTTAAAACTTGAATTGAAAGATTTAAGGTTCAAGAGGATTTTTACCTTACTTAATCCAAGAGTAGGTTCGCTTGGCTCCAAAAGTTTTTCTTCCTTTCTCCTTGGTACAGCCGGCCTTGCTCCTTTAATGAGCACCAGAAATTTTTCCAGCCACCTAGGGGTTGCTCCTACACTTCTCCGGCCACTCAACACAAAATCAGCCACCTTGCAATAGCTTTCCCTTTCACTTTCTCTTCTACCTTTGCTGCTGCCTCACAACCGGCCACCAATGCCAAGTTGGTTTCCAATTTTTTTTTTCAACTTCCTAGCTTGCTTCCTAGTGAAACCCGAACTCTCCTAAGACTATTTCCTTAAGTTTTTGAAACTTTTTCTCTCTTTTGGCTGCTGTCAAAGTTCGGTTTTGGTGAGGAGAAAATTGGGCAAAGTTTGGTTGCTTTTCACAATTTTTGTGAACAAAAATGTTCAAATGGCCACCTATTTATAGGTGAGGGCAACTTCTTCCAATTGCTCCAAAAACCCTCCAAAAATTTCAATTTTTGCACCAAGCCCTCTTAGTTGGCCAGCCACCTTGCACTCTAGAACCATCCTAATTACTTTCCATAATTTCCTTAATTATGGAAATGATGTCATAATGTTAAAGTTAAGTGATCTCACCCATAAAGGCTTTGTTTGGCTTTTTCCTTAGTAAACAGTCCATTTTAATACCAAACAGGTATTTTTAATACTGTGCTCTCTTATACACAGTACAAGCTTCTACACTACAGTCCAAAATTTATCTGCATAAGGATGGACTGTATGAAACTTTTCCTTTTTGCTCCAAGCCCTTTGGCCTTTACTATCCTACTTAATGTGCTTGATTTTTCTATGATGGTTTTAAAACTTATTCTTACTATCTGCGTTGTAAAATGGCTTTTCGCAGTATATACCTCATACTGCATCACATACTTAAGTTTCGACATCTAGTTGACCTTTTTAGGTAATCCTTGACTTCTCTTAGTTGATGTTGCCTTTCTTGGCCAATGTTGACTCTCTTGGTCAACTTTGACTTTCATGGTCAACTTTGACGTCTTTTGGTCAAACTTTGACCAAAATAAAAATCATCACGTTTTTATACCTTTTCACTCAAAAGGTATCATGCTTGACTAAGCAATCATTTTTGAGTCTTATAACGCATAAGAACTCACAAATTTCAATAAAAATCCTAAACCGGGCTTTTGCATAACTACCTTCACGGTACAATTCAAATTTCTATACGAGAAATTGTAACATAGAAAAATTCTAGTTATTACACAATAGGACTTTGTTCAAATATAACTTTGGCTTATACCAAGGGTTACTCGAAGTAACCTAATAGGATGCTGTTAAGACTTAAGCCCTAGGGTTACATTTTGTAACCAAGTTATTATAAGTGTATGTGAGAGGACATACGACTAGGGTTATTCATGAGTGTTGGTTAGGATACCAACATTTTTATGATTATGATTGATGACAAGCTAGGGTGATCCTTACCCTACACCCTTTTTGAAAAGCAGGCAGTAACCTGTTGTTGTGACGTGATTGGAAGCAACCAAACTTAGAACGTAGCATTACAAGTAAGTACAATTCCGCCTACAGCATAGGCTCTTGAGTTGCTACATGCTTGTTTTGTTTAAACTTATGCAGTTATGTGATGTATATGATTTATGATTTATGATGTGACATCATGAAGCATGTTCACTAATTCATATGGTAAGTTTAAAAACCAAGTTTCAGGTATGAAACGGTTTCTTAAATATGTTATAAGATAAGAACAAGTTGTAAAGATAAGTTTCAAGTATGTTGGCAAGTAAGTTACCTTGTGTCGTACCGACCCGCTCATAGGTCGGGTTTGGTCCATGGTTTGAGTTGAATTGGGCTGGCCGCCCCAACCACTCCATGGCTGGATGCCACCGTACATACACTTATGTTAAGTAAGGGGCCCAAAAGGTATGCTAACCTAAGAAAGCATAATGAAGCATAATTGGCTCATGCATTGCTTTATTAAGTTTTGTTTGCAGATTAAAAGTTATACTTGCTGAGCGAAAGCTCACGACTTATGTCTATGTTGTAGGTAAGCAACCTATCAGCAATTTTGATACAAAACGGTGGGGCTTGGTACGACGAGATGTGAAACGTGGGATGGAGACCGCTATGCGTCTTTTTGTATTAAGTTATTATTTATGTTGTATGTAAAATGACAATTTCAGTACTGAAGTACATTAGTATGTATGTATACATATGTAAGTATGTTATGAAACAGATTTTAATTTCGAGTTGTTTAAAAAAAAAATCAATTCCGTATTTCTGCTAAGTTAAATAAGTTAAGTAATAATGTATGTTATGTACGGTAACGGCCTACGTTATGCGGGTCGTTACAGAAATAATTTTAAATAAATTTTTTTAAAAATTTTAAAGATTCTTAAAACAGTTTTTCCCTATACAACTAGTGTATATATATATATATATATGATATTATTAGATATGTGTTACACTCAAATAATATGGGTTACATGTACATATATACGAGGATGATTGTTCTCCCTTAGTTGATAAGATAGAACTTGAATTATCATTTTACTTTTTGAAAAGTGAGATGCAGGTCAATTCATTAACAAGTGATTGCACACACAAAGTCGAACACTAACTTTGCATTGCATGTTGGGTGGTCCACTAATGTCTCAATATTATATATATGAAATATATATATATATATATATATATATATAGCACTGCCAAAGTACTGAATTTATGTGTAATAAAAACGACTTTACAGTGTCTCAACCACTCGTGATTTTTGCTTGAAACTATTACGGTGGGAGTGCCCCATATGAAAAATCCAAAACCAGCTTATATCTCTATCAAACCAGCTAGCATCTCTCTCAAACGCTTCTTATCATGTCCATGTCACTGAAACTTTTGTGGGATTCCAAAATACTTTCTTAATGACTAAACTCGTCCTCGATATTAAGGTGAAGATTGTTGATAGGGAGTCATTTCGAACTTGAATTGATGATGATGTTGTATTTCTCATGACTTTCCTGCTCGTGGAATTTGCTAGATGCTTTTTTTTTTTTTGTTAATTTTTGTTATTTTTTTAGACCATTCCCGAATTTTTTGAATTTAATAATTTAGTCCCAAAACCTTTTTCTTTTGACAATAAATTTATAATTTTTGATACTGCATTTCTAACTCAAATCGATTAAAATTTGGATGGTTTTATGCGCGTGACTTGCACATTATAGTCCAAAAAGTTGTATAAATTTTAATAAATTTGAGTAAGAAAGACTAATAGTTCAAATATTATAAGTTCAAAGAGCTGATTGCTAAGAAAAAAAATTTAGGAACTAAATTACTAAATTCAAAAAGTTTTGAGGGTGTTCATACAAAAAAGCCTCTGCTAAATGTGGGAGTGATGATGTGGCAAAACTTCTTATAAATGACGTAATTTAGAGGAAGATTTGAATACTGAAAAGTTGTGCAATCATGTGCAGAGCTACATTGTATTGGGTAGGGGTTGTCGCCCCAGCTGAATGTTTCTTATTTTAAAATTTAGTCTAAAATCTTTTGTGATTTTTCTTTTTGTGACATTCAAAATTAACAATTTCATGCAAGCCCATACTAAAACTCTATTATTTAACCGTCAAACTCATTGGTTGTGTACATCTGAGTGTGAAATTTTTATTATATTAAGGAAAGTAAAATTATAGTACGAGACATAATTTTCGAATACACTACTCCCATTGAACTATTAGGCTACCTTCGTTGTTGGGTGCAATGGAAGGAAATTGACAGCGTTTAATTTAAATGTGAAAAAGATAACAAATAGTACGTTAGGCCTTATTGTAAAGCATGTGGAGTAATAGAAAAATGAGTTAGGGGGATATCAATTGATATTAAACGACATAACTAATATTAAAAATATCTTACTTTCTATTAATATGTGATATTGAACACAATCGATATTCTCTAACACTGTTCGGACTTATAACTGGTCCAACGTGAAAATTCATATTGAAGACTACGTTGGAATTATCATGTGCAAAATGCTCGTGATAAGGTGCATAGTATAAATTTGCTAAATGAGAGCATGCACGGTTTTAGACTTAATTTAACTTGAGCGTCAAGCGAGTATTATTGTTTGAAAAATTGGATCCCAAATAAAACCACCTCTAAGACTATCCAAGTGTACACTAACATTCAATTAGAGTTAAAATACAATACTTAAAAGTGCTTTTTACTGTGGTAACTAGAAATAAATGTTTTGGGGTCCTTATACAAGATAATGTTACTGTGGTAAGTAAAATACAAGATAATTGGTGAACAAAGAACTATGTAGAAACAAATTAGATCAATGACCAAAATAGGACAGTTGACAAGTCCTCGCTAAGTCGCAACAATGAAGTGAATAGAAAAAAAAAAATTAAATAGATATAGAGACTAGCAAAATTTATAGAGGACCGCTTGTAATCTCCAGACTACATCCTTTGTAGGGCCTTTTGGAGCTTTAACTAAACAAATATACATATATCACGACCCAAAATCGAGAATATTGTGTGACCTGGAGGGGTTTAATTAAAAATAAATGTGCAATGAAAATCATCGAAATAATAAAACACATAATACTCTGAAATTCACCCACTCTTTTGGTAAAATTTCATTTTAGCCACTTTTGAAAAACATATCAGAGTATAGGGCCAAATAATATTTATCCTAATGTCTACCATTTTTATTATAGAAAAACATCAAGTGGCATTTTAGTCAAATCAGTAGGCATTTTGAAATACCAAGTTTTTCTTATGAAAATAAGTTTTGAAAATCCAACCTCTAGTATCATCACACAAACAAACAGAAACAAGAAATAAAAATACAGATATTTAAACTCAATCCATAGAGAGAATATTTAAGCTTACATGCATTGGAATGATAAACCATTGAGAGTAAAGTAGAGATAGATCACCGCTAAACCGCAGTGACCTTGACGTCACACCGCTTACTCGGCACTACTCCTAGTACCTCCTTGGAGGGGCGGAGGGGGGGGGGGGGTGTGATGTTAAAACAATAAAACATGAGCTACTAGTTCAGTACGATACAGTTGACTCATTTAAAAATAATTACCTTCGAAAATAGTTTGGCTGGGGAACGATAAAACAAAAACAAGACTGAAATTAAATGCACAAATAAATAAAGACAAAAATACATAATCTGAACATAGATATATATTCTCATATCTAGCTAAGCCAAAACACCACCATAATGGAACACCACCGAAGTGCTTCTATCAGTTAAAGGTAGCATCTCGATACTTTACAAACTCTAGTATACATGCATTTAAAAATTAACCGTCGGTGACTAACCAGTCAGAGGTTGAAATTCAATGGAAATAACACATTTGGACGACACACGCGTCAAGCCTTAAAATCCTCACTTGAGTCTCTCAAAATAATATATTTATTTTTTTGATCTAAAAACATTTGATATATATATATATATATATATATACATATATATATTACATACTCTCAATTTAAAAAACAGTTTATAAATCATTTATTTTTGAAAAGATGTTAAAACGAGAAATTCATAAGTAACGTTCATAAAGACAAGTTTAGGTATCCTACCTTGTTAGCAAAATAAGTCTACTGACAACTTCATGAATATCGAGACTCCTCGCTCCGATCACCAAAACCTTGAATCAAACCACACAGTTAAACTAAATGTCCGATAAAACTCAACCCCTTAATTATACTAAACATTTAGCTTATTTAGTGTGCTTTAAATATACTATATCAATATTTCTAGATTTACGTGCAAACTGTGAAAATAAAGATTAGGGTTTAAAACATCGTTATTTGAATTAAAAACATCGAATTGGAGTATATTGAGCCGAAACAAAGTCCCTATAGGCTCTTTGCCTTTGTCCCGTTGAACCGTCCTACAAGTCCGGTTAACCGGACAAGGACAGAGGGACCTGTCCTGTTCCTATTCTGTTCGGTCGACCAGATAGAGTGTCCGGTTGACTGGACCATTGCAGAGTAGATCGTTCCAGCCTCTAGCCCGACCTGCAAAACTCATGAAACTCAATTTTTAGCAGTTCTAGATACTTAAAACAGTAAATAAACAATTCCCATAAACTATAGAATTAGTTTCAAACTCAAATTCACAAAGATTCATCAAAAACTAATTTGAAAATCAAAACTCCACAACTCACTACAAGAATAATAGTCTTTTATAGCATGTGACGATAGCGGTTTTCAAAATTTGTTACCATTAAAAGGCGGGATACATGTTTTTGAGAGGAAAAAGAAAGGGAAAAGAAGGCCCACCCAATTCGAATAAAAAAAAAAGAGTAGGCCCGCCTAAAATTAAAGAAAAAATTCTGAAAAGTTAAAAAAAAAAAAAAAAAAAAAAAAAAACAGCTTTATCCCACCCACGGCCCTATCTCCCATGTTCAACTATTCACTTTCCTTTTTCTCTCAAATCTCAATATTTCCAAAGAATATGAAACTGCTGGCATTAACGATCCCAACCCCAAATTGTTAACTCCCTCAAGCCAAGTTCTAAATCTGCATTCGTATCTGGTAAATTTATTCTCCCATCTTATTCTCTAATTTTTTTATTTTTTATTTTTGGGACTCGGCAATCATGTTTCTGTGGTAGTCTTTTGTTTGATTTTCTTTTTCTATCCTTTTTCATTTTGATTTTGGGCGCAACACTCTCAATCAAAATTGCCAAAAAGAAAATACGAACGATTGGTAGATTTCTTCTCTTATTTGGTTTTCTTAAAATTTCCTATTTGGTTTCTCCCATTTTTCTAGGTGTTACTTGCCAAATCTGAATACAGAAATTCTGTATGTATTTATTTTTCTCTTGTGATTTAACCTCTGTAAGAGATGTTATTTATCACTCCTTTTTCTTTCCTTTTGATTTTCTTGTCTAATTTTTTTTTTTAGGGTTTCATTCCAGATCATTATTAGAGAGGTGCCTCTTCATATCTGAACAAATTTATTTGTACGTTAAAGCCATCTCATCATCTTTCTGGTCCATGGAAAAACTATGAATTTTGGTTCAATTTGATTCAGCTTTTCCAGAGTTCCAAACTCAGCATGTTGCATTTCCAATGGAGGTAAAAGTTTGACTCATTAGTACCTTGTCAATTATTGTTTGCAAAATGGGCCAAATCGTGTCAATGAGGATTCAACTTGTTATTTATTGTTTGCAAAATGGGACAAATCATGTGAATGAGGATCCTATAATAATTGAAGCTAAAATAAAATTGACCTATACAATTACAGGTTGCCTTGGGATGGAAAGAGAACAGAAGTGCATGAATAAATTGAGAAAACAAAGTGAGTAGGGCTAGATGAAGAATATGATTCTTCTTTCTATGTTTTCTTTTCTAGATTCTAATTTTATTTTCATATTTATTCAGATGATCTCTCAATATGGGCACCTTTTAGTTAAGTCATTTGTATATGTTCAATTTCTACTTTCAGGAATTTCTTTGGGTGTTGACAGAGCACACAATACCAATAACAGAGGATCTATTGCTGGCAAACAATTAATCTTGGGGAAAGAACTAATCATTGTGATTTTGGCTCAAATAATCCGATATGAATCCATCCCCAATTATCTCAATGTAAGATTCTCACTTGTTGTAAATCTTATTACATTTGTTTATTAATTTGACCTCTGGAACTCAACGAAGTGATAGAGACCAATATCTCATTGTCTATTGACGTGTATAATCTTTTGAATGTGTGGTTCTACCTCTTTTCTTATAAAGATTTGCATGACAGTAACCAATCCATGCATTGTTGAGTGCTAATTGAAATTGGAAATGCTTCAAAGAGATCTATGTGTACTAGGGGTTCATGTACTAACTAAACATTTCCTTTCTAGTTTCAATATGATTGATCAATTCTTTTATATGATTGCCTAGTCTATAGTATTTACTGCTAGTAAAAATAGAAGTTGAATATCTTCTAATGATTTGATAGCTATGCAAAATTATTATGGCAGTATGTTTATGTTATTTGGTATGCCTTATAATTTCAGGAACTTTGGAGGTTTTAGAAGTTGGAGTACGTGCTGAATTTTTGTCAAGCTGGTCATGTCGAGTTTTCTACATTCTTCTAACCTTGTCCTTTCCTACTTGGGTTCAAACATTTGGTGGTTTTTCAATTGGGTTTAGATGTCGTTATTTGAAAACTGTGTAAATAGATTATAATTGGTTTTGTTTCTTGCACCACTGAATTGATGCAATAGACTTTGTAAATGTTGATCATATAATGAAATTTCAGAACATGATTTTCGTTTATTTGTCTCAGTGAGATGCCAAACGAATGTCTTATAAATTATACTAAAATAATTATTGCACCTCTTAGATGATACAAGGCTTTGAAAACACAGATTTCTTAAGGCCAAAAAAATGCTATCTAATCTTTTCAATAGCACCACAAAAATGCTATTTAACAGCAATAACAACGTTGAGTAAATGCTGTAGTATATCAGTATTTTGATAACAGGGGCTATTATAGCGTTCGATTAAATGTTATCAAATGATTTCTATAGCGTTTTAATGGTGCTATAGAAGGTAGTTTTGTTGTAGTGACTAACCGTAGATTCGTGAATATAAATTTCAAAACCCTGGTTTTCATAGGTTAAAACAAACTCAAATCATGCTAGGGAGAATAGCTAATCTTTGGGGATTCAAGTCTTGTGTTTTTGGTGGCTGCTTCTACAAAGAATTTTTGAGAGGAAGGGGAAGTTGAGGCTCGAGCAGAGAGAGAAGACAGAGGGTGAGGGTGAGTGAGGGTGAGAGATAGAGAGAGAGCATGGGAACATTGAAAATAAGGGAGGCATAAGGGTTTTGAAGAGGGGAAAACGCCCCTCAGGGGGTTTTCGGCACTAGACTATTTGAAGGCCGAATTTAGAGGTTCGAGAAAGTGGCTACAGGCTACAACAGTTTTCAAGGTTGCAGTGGGCCGGTTGAGCCGTGCTAACATCCAGTTGACTGATTGGGGGCATTTTCATAATTTTGAAAAAGTTTAGGAGAAAAAATGTAATTTTTCAAATATACTTTTAAAACTTCAAAAAGATTACTTTAAATGTAGTTTAATTATTTTAAAATACATTTTAGCACACTAATCAATCCATTTTAGCACAACTAATCACAATTAATTCTAACGGGTGTTACAGCTCTACCCTCCTAAAAGAAAATTTCGTCATCAAATTTTAAACATACCTTCCTGATAAACTACTATCGATCCAACCCTAGTGTCTAACGACACTCTCCCAGGGTAACAGTCAAGATTAGCTCGATACTTTGTGAGGTATTCCATACCGAGTATAACATCATACTATAACATAGGAAACATAACTAGGTTATCTCTCAATGACTCACACCCAACGGTAACCCTACACGTTCTATGGATATGTGCTACTTACACAAGACCAGCAGCCGACTGTAAAAACAAAGGTGGATCGAGTCCCTCGGGCTCCAATCCCAAGATACTCATAATTGACATGAAAATGAGAGATAATATTCTCTCGATTGAAAGAGATAACACTATACTATTTAGTGGTTTTTCTGATGTTTGGCTTGTATGTTTTCCTGAGGTTCGATAACTTGGGGCTCTGATACCAAATCTATCACGTCCCAAAACCAGAGGTAGTGTCGTGGAGGGGTTTAATTAAAAGTAAACACGTAATTAAAATCATCAAATAAATTAAAAACATAATATTCCGAAATTCACTAACTATTTTGGTAAATTTTCATTTTAGCCACTTTTGAAAAACATATCAGAGTATTGGGCCAAATAGTAATATGTCCTAAGGTCTACCATTTTTATTATAGAAAACCATCAAGTAGCATTTTATTTAAAATCGGTAGGCCTTTCAAAATACCAAGTTTCCAAACCCAGTCCAGAGAGAGAGTATTTTATGCTTACATGCCTTGGAAAGATAAACTATTGAGAGTAAAGTATATATAGATCACCACTGAACCCTAGTGGCCTTGATGTCATACCGCCTACTCGACACTATTCCTAGCACCTCGTTTGGGAGAGGGGATGTTAAAATAATAAAACATTAGCTACTAGCATAGTAGGATACAGTTGACTCATTTAAAAATAATTATCTTCAAAAATAATTTGGTTGGCGTACAACAAAACAAAAACAAGGCTGAAATTAAATGCACAAATAAATAAAGACAGAAATGCATACTATGAACATATATATATACATATATTGTCATATCTAGCTAAGCCAAAACACCACTGCAATGGAACAACACCAAAGAGAACCGATGAGTCAAAGGTAATATCTTGATACCTAACAAGTCCAAATATATTTATATATATATGCATTTAAAAATTATCTACTGGTGACTAACCGGTCAGAGTTTGAAATTCAATTCAAATAACATACTTGGATGACACACGCCACAAGCCTTAGAACACTTGGATGACACATGCCTTAAGCATTAAAACACTTGGACAACACACGCCCCATGCCTTAAAATCCTTACTTAAGTCTCTCAAAATAATATATTTACTTATATATATTTTTGACCCACAAACATTTGATAAATATATATATTTATGTACTCACCATTACAAAAACATTTTATAAATAATTTAATTTTGAAAAGATGTTAAAATGAGAAATTTAAAACTAACATCCATAAAGATAGGCTTGGGTATCGTACTTCATTAGCAAAATAAGTCAACTAATAACTTCACGAATATCAAGATTCCTTATTCCGGTCATCTAAACCTTAAATCAAACCACAGAGTTATCCTAAGCATCCGATAAAACTCAACCCCTTAATTATACTAAACATCAGACTTAATTATACCAAACATCCGGCTTACTTAGTGTGCTTTAAATAATACTGTCTTAAAATATTAATATTTCTCAATTTACATGCAAATTGTAAAAGCTCATATTAGGGTTTAAAACATCGTTATTTGAATTTAGAACATCGAATTGGGGCGGATTGAGTCAAAACAAAGTCCCTACATGCTCTCTGCCTCTGTCAAGTTGACTGGTCCTCCATGTCTGGTTAATCGGATGTAGTGTCTGGTTGACCGGACCATTGTGAAACAGATGCTTGTAGCCTCGATCCCGACCTACAAAATTCATGAAATCTAATTTCCAGCAATTCCAAATACTTTAAACAATAAATATATAATTTCCAGAACCTATAGAGCTAGTTTCAAACTCAAATTCACAGAGATTCATCAAAAAATAATTTAAAAATCCAAACTCCAAAATGAACTGTAAATCCGTGAATTTAACTTGCAAATCCCTAGTTTTCAGAGTTTAAAACGAACTCTAATCAAGCTATAGAGAGTAGGAATTCAAGTCTTGTCTATTTGGTGGCTGTTTTCAGATAGAATTTTTTAGAGGAAGGGGGAGTAGAGGTTCGATCAAAGAGAGAGAAGATAGAGGGTGAGGGTGAGTGAGGGAGAGAGATTGGGAAAGAGTGGGGGAAAATTGAAAATGAAGGGAGGTTGTATTCAGAGGTTCAATGCTGGATTGTTTGAAGGCTGAATTTAGAGGTTCGAGAAAGCGGCTATAGGCTATGGCAGTTTGAAGGTTACAGTGGTCTGGTCGACCGGGGTTAATGTTTGGTGGACTGATCAGGGGCATTTTTGAAATTTTGAAAAGTTCAGGGACAAAAATGTAACTTTTCAAAAATAATTTTAAACTTCGAAAACTTTTATTTTAGATGCAGTTTAATTATTTTAAAAAATATTTTTAGTATACTAATTAATTCAGTTTAGCATAACTAATCATGATTAATTCTTACGGGTGTTACAATATATGAATGAGCCTTACAATAGTGTTTTTGAGTAAGAATGAGTTAGATAGAGGAGGGGAATCGATATAGCATAGAGAGAGCAGAGGAAAATAGTGTGTACAAAGTAAATTGCAAAGATTAGATGATGGATTTATCGGCTAATAGGCTTATGAGTAGGCCTCTATTTATAGGGTTTAATTGACAGACTACAGTTGTCTGATTCTGGGGATATATTTCTTGAATGCTGATTGGCAGTTGTCTTTTCTTATCTTAAGTTGACTTTCTAATTTAGGAATGACTGTGATTGGGAAACTATCCTTTGAAGTGAGATCATCATCATTGGCTGTTGCCCGATATGCTTGATATGATTTCGTTTTTGCTATTATAGATGCGAACTTTCCTCATTTGATCTCGGATAGCTCTTCAGTCGTTTGAAAGTCATTCTACTGTCTCCTAATGACCCGTTTTGGGTTTTGGGGCTGCGCAATCGTGAGTCGTCTCATACTCTCTAATAACATGTATGCTGACTAATATATGATGACAGATGAGGTAAGAAAACTGACTCAAACAAACTAATTTTGAGATTGGTTGTTGGTTGCAGAAAAACACAATTAAATATAGAAAAATTAAGATCTCTTTACAGATAAAATGCTTACTGATCATGAAAAATATTGTAACAACTTCATAAATCACATGCCATATAACAGATGACGAGATTAACCAACTCAATTTTGTCATCGGATTAAAATCAAAATTTTGAAATAAGAACATTTTGAAGCAATAATTTGTTGAGATAAAAAAAAATTAAATGATTTGGATTTTAGAACCACTCAAAAGTAATTCTATCTCCTTTTCTGATTTTTATCCACTACTAGTGGTAGCACGTGCTCCGCACGTGCCATGCACATTAGGGGGTTAAAAAAGTCTTTAGTTGGAGAAGTTAAAAACAATTTTTTTTCTAAGGTGGTGACAAATGTCAAAAAGAGAAAGGGCCTAAAAACGTTTTTAGTCAAATTGGTTTCTAAAGTGGTGACAAGAGTCAAAAGAGAAAGGGATAAAAAAGTTTTTAGTTAGATTTCTTAAATACCAAGCTAATTTTTTCTAAAGCGGTGACAAGTGTCAAAAAAGAAAAAGGAGTTAAAAAATTTTTAGTTGGATTGGCTATTATATATATATATATATATACTAGTTGAAAAATGTGCTCCACTCGAAGTGTGTTCTTTTTATTTAGTGCCTAACAGATTCTCTATGAATGTGAATAAAAGACTTTTGAGTTGAGTTTTATTTGCATTTTTAACTTGAGTTGGAAATCTAGATGTTGAATTTGAAAGTTTGACAATTTGTTACTGTGAATCATGAATGTTAAAAATATGTCATTGTTTAACTTAGAAGGGATTAGTTTGAACGTATTGAAACTTAATCATCAAAAGTAAACAAAAAAAAAAAAAAAAAAAAAAAAAACAATGACATATTGAAACTTGACCAAATGAATATCATTATATTTTATCAGAAAGATAGCATTTAATCTCTTCTAAGTTAAGAAATTAAAAAAAAAAAAATACTCGACTATATTCTCTTAAATCATATAAACACATCAATATATTAGAACATCTGCAATACAATATTAAAAAATTATGCCAATAGTAAATTTTTATAATTGGATAAAAAAGTACTATCCAATAATGTTATACTAATAACGCCAAATTTACCACATGCTAAACTATGTGACAAATTTAGAACAAAGCTCCAATGCTCTAATTTTGGTGAGTTGTAGTCCTTGCTCATGGGATTGTCTTCTTCTTCTTCTACAATCGTTATAAAAATTTTTAAGTACAAATCAAACATTAGGGGAAAACAAAGAGATCAACTTGAAAAGAACCGAACGAGCATTAAATGATGAACCCATGCACTAGAGCGCACAAAAGCAAAAAAAAAGTGTATATATATATATATATATGAAGCCATGTTAAAGTATATATATATATATATATATATATATATATATAAGAAACCATGTAAAAAAAATTAAAAAAAAAAAACAATAGCAACAACACACAAAGTATAAAATGTTATAAGCATGGACTTCTCCAGCACTACTTATGTTTTCCAGCAAGCCTCTCTTACCGTTCTTCGTTGGCTACCATAAATGTATCAAACCCTATATTGATTAAAAATCCTTAAGCAAAACCCCACAAAAACAATATCTATATTCATGAGATTGGGAAGCTTAGGAATTAGGGATTAAGGATTTCATATTGAGAAGACTTACTTTGAACAAGAAGAGAAGTGGATGAAGAGGAAGAGCAAGAGATAAGAAACGGAAAACCAAAAAAAAAAAAAAAAGGAGAAAGAGAGAACGAGGAGTTAGTAGAAGTCGCATAGGTGGGAGAAGAAAAGATGAAGGAAGGGGAAAAAATTGAAAAAGGCAACAAAAGCCATGGGCTATAGGAGAAAGATAAAAGAAGGGGAAGAAATGAAAAAGGGTAAAAAAAAAGAAACCATAGGCTGACACATGACGAAATGAGAAGAAGAGTACGTTGACTCTTTTATATATGTTAAGATTAACATAAGATAAGATTAAATTAAGATTAAGATTGAGATTGAGATTAAGATATAAATGTATATATAGTAAGATTTTGCCAGGCACTGAGGGATCCGTTTGTTTTCACGTGATGTTGTAATGGTTTGACATGAATATACCAGTATCAATTATTGTGCCTTAAAAGAAAAAAACAAAAAAAACAAAAAAACTTAACTAAAATTTGCTTATTATTATCCAATTTGTTCAATGGGAACATATAAAGAATTGATTATTTATGGAGTATTTATATTTTTGACATCTTACATTTTAGGTACCCAATAAAAAAAAAAAAATCCTCTTTTCAAGATTATGCTTCCGGACGTTATATTCATGTCAAACTTATATAATTTTTTGGTCTAAAATTCATTTTCATCTCCCAATTCAGGAATTTACCTTTTTATTTTATTTTATGGATAATTTTTAAATATTTCGGGCTTAATACAATTTTTCTGTTTTTTTTTTTTTTCTTTAAACTCATACTTTTACATTGGCCTGATTGAAATATTTTATCTTTAACTAACTTCTATTTAAACAATTTTTCCAAATATATGCTTACTTAATTTTTAATTTTTTTTTCCACATAGTCCATTTAACTATTTTTTCTCATTAATACTTTTTTCTTATTTTTTTGTAATTGAAGTAATATTCTTTTTTCTGAATGCATCATTACTTAGATCCCTTTGAACTCATATTTTCTCATTTACACCTTTAGTCTATTTTATCCCATTAAAATCTCTCTCTCTCTTTAAAAAAAAAAGGTTCTATGTTATATATATATATATATATGTATATGTATATATATAACTAAACTCTTGAGAGAATGATAGATCAAGAAAAAAAAGAAATTTAAAAAGTTTACATTCATGTATGAAAAAATTCAACAAACTATGTTACATAGTAGTAAGATTGGATGTTTTGAAACGTTTAAATATTTTTCATAATCTTGGTTGAAGACTCCCAATCAAAATCTTGACTCCGTCACTGTTTAAAGATTATTTTTTTCATTACCAAAATCCCTCTAATGGCATGGGGATGGAGGATTATAGGTGGGGATTGTAGGTTCGAATCTACATAATTATGATATTTGGTTATTTAAAAAATTACACATTTTATTACACATGTAATAATATATAATTTCTTTTCATTGTATTATTCTTATAGGTAACATTGCTTAAGGACAATATGGTATTAATTAAGAAATGAATGAGAGTTTGGGATATTCCCAGAAATCTACGACGACACACATATTAATGTTGCACTAACTTTTGGTATTTATATCCTAGGAAGGTTACTATAATAAACAAATATATATATATATATATATATATAGGTGGCATAAGAGCTCCTTAAAGAAAAAAGACATAAAAATTGGAACAGAAACAATCATATTTAATTGAATCCTTGTCAAAAGAGAAAGACACACATACAACAATCTCTTAATTAAATTAAAGAGCAAATATTGGTACTGTACACAAAGATCTTAGCCAAGCGTAATGGCAGTACCAAAGAACAAATAATTCAAAAGAAAGTGACATTTTTTTAGAGAGAGAGAGAGGGAGAGAGAGAGAGAGGAGAAAGAAGGGCAGCTCGACATCCTATGACGAATCTATCCTACCACCAATCACACTTTTAAACCTGCAATCCCATAATAATAATAATAATAATAATAATATATAAACCCGTTAGAGATTATTCACACAATTAACGTAGTTTAAAGAAAGCTCACATAGAGAGAAATGCTAGAGATTTCTATTAAAAAATTGTAGAGATCAACTGTACAAAAATTCACATCGAGAGAGAGAGAGAGAGAGAGAGAGAGACAGTATTATCAAGTGCTCTTTTGTCTTATTATTTTCCTTTTTATCTTCCCTAGACAAAAAAAAAAATAAAAAAAAAAGATTGCGCTAGATTCTTTAGTACTTGCTTATACTTAAAAAACAAATTGCTTGGATTTCCGTTCTTAATTTTCTGTCCCGGAGCGAAAATGATCAGTGGTTATGCAAATCAAAAGTAGAGAGCTAAAGTGTTTATTGTTAAATCTAAAGCAGAACTTTTGGTAACTAACAAACAAGAAGACTCAGCAAACAATGATTAATGAAAAAGAAAAGCATGAATTTACTATTACTTTTGGCCTCAAATCCTTCCCTTAGAAAGAATCCTTTTGAAATGTAAATTAACATTAAACTTTTACCAAAAGTAAGGTCAATTGTTTGAGGGATTAATTGAAGGTGAGGAATAGTAAGTAGGCCAAAGTCAACATGTCTCTATTCTATACGTCTATCAACTTCTTATAGTAGTACCTTGGAATATTGGTACATGGAGAATAAGATTAATATGTATTTCCCAAGTAAGAAACAAAGAAAGGTACATGATTAGGGTTTTTTTTTTTTTTTAAATATATATGTATATAGCATATACGCATTTATCTTATAATGTTAAATTATGTGGTAGGAAAATTCTAACTGATATAGCGCTTTTTTTTTTAGGGTATATAGCGCATTTTTAAGTGTCACACCATATGAGAATTTAAAAAAAAATGTAGAACTTACAAGAAACAGACATTTTATGACGGAATATAATTTAGTAACTCGGTATGCGACAGTAGGCGGTAAAAGTTTACTTACTTCTACAGAGAGCAGGTGTAGCCAGGAGGAGGTGTCTTGCCACAAGTGATAAGAAGTTGAAGAGCAAGTGGGACATAGATGTTGAGGTTGAGAGCCTTGATCTTGAGAGTTGTGCACAGGCAAACAGCTGCTTCAACCTCAACAAGCCCTTGAAGGATAGGACAACACTCATTGGCAGCTGGGTCACCGAGTCCAATGTGCACAAGTCCTCCAAGAAGGTCCACACAAGCACCAAGTTTCAAGGTGTCAATAGGGCAAGTTTCCTTAGAAGGTGGTGGTGGGCATGGCTTAGCAGGGCTAGAACCAGGTGGGGGATTTGAAATTATTGGAGGGAGGACTGGAGGCAGTATAGGAGGGACAGTGACCGGAGGGACGGTTACTGGAGGAACGGTGATCGGAGGAACAGTCACAGGGGGAACTGTCACCGGGGGCTTAACAATCGGGGGGACAGTGATAGGGGGAACAGTCACCGGTGGCTTGACAATGGGGGGGACAGTGATCGGGGGAACCTTAATTGGGGGCTTCACAACTGGTGGCTTAGTAATGGGGCTCTTTGGTGGTGATTTTTTTTTCGGGGTTGGAGAGGGCTTTCCACAAGATCCACGGCCTAGAATAGGAGTGGCTGAGGACACAAAGAGCATGCAAATGAGAAGAAGAGCATAACACTTGGAGAACTCCATGGTTTCAAGTCTCTCTCTTTTGTTAGAGAGAAGAGTGATAATATGAAAAGTGATGAGAAATAGAGTGGTAAAAGTTTTGGAGTCCAAAGAGGGTCTTATATAGGAATAGTGAAGAGGCCGGGAAGAGAACAAAATGGCTGAAAAGCAGATCACGTGAACATGGGGATTAACTAGCTAAGCTCAAAAAGGTAGCTGCCAAATTTTGCTAGTTGGCAATTACTTATTATATACTATTATACTTACAATAATAATGCATGAATATTTTCAATCCCGATTTGATGTGCTTTCGTGTTCCTGAAGATGGACTAACTATTATTTTGATTATCTGATACAGTAATGTCTGTTACTATATTTAAGGCTCGATTGGCTCGGAATTTGATTTGTTAATAAGACTAGTACAAAAAGAGGATACCACGACGGTTTTTAACCGTCATGAGATCTTTCCACGACTGTTTTTTAATCGTCGTGATATCCAGAGTTATAGAATGTATTTGGATCTTACGATGGTTTTTTAACTGTCATGAAATAGATAAAACTGACGCCAAATACGGGGTAGAGATGGCTATTCCATGACAGTTTTCAGAAAAAACCTGAAAACAGTCGGGGAATACCTATATACCATGATCGTTTTTAGCAAAAACGTTCGTGGAAAGTTTTTCACCAGGAAGATTCCACTATCGTTTTTACTAAAAACTGTTGTGGAAAGATGACAATGAAAAAAAATTTCACAATTCATGCGATTTCCCACAGGTACCAAATCCTGTGTATTATCCATTGCACAACCCAGATTAAAATAATAACTAATCTTTAATTAATTTTGTGTCACTATGTACAACAATGATTAGAAAAATATACACTACATTACAAAATTTATAGATTGTTTTCTAACTATATTGGATGAACCGCATTATAAAATTAGCCCACTCTTGCCTTACTAAACTCATATTAACGTTGGTATAAAAATCCTTAGTTTGAAGTAAGAATAATCCATCGAGAGTCAATGTTATTTCTCGCATAAAGACTAAAATAAAATGTCCACATTCAACATAACTTTCTTGTAGAGGATATCGAATAGTATCAATTAATGTTTCATAGTTGCGTCACTTTTTTACTCCTTTGCCCACCAAAATCCTCTAGTCATTAAGTGCCCTAACAATTTAACAAAGTTCAAAACAATTAAAATAAGAATAATGTAACGTCAAATCACAATTTGGAGCATAAAAATGTACTTACAACTTTATTAGGACAAACATGTAATATGCAAAAGCGTAAATAACAAAATCAACACTTTTTTTTTTCCTGGAAAACAATCTAAATCAGATCCTCACTCAAACAATTTAAATCAATCTAAAACTAATCCTCACCTAAACACGTAAATATCATACAATCTGGTATTTTGTTGAACATGTAATATGCAAAAGTATAAATCACAAAATCAACACTTTTTTTCCAAAAAAACAATCTAAACCAAATCCTCACCCAAACATCTTAAATCAATCTAAAACTAATCCTCACCCAAACACGTAAATATCATATAATCGGACATTTTGTCAAACATATAATATGTAAAAATATAATCAAGTTATCAAAACTTTTTTTTCCTATAAAACAATCACCTAAAATCACAATCATAATTAACAATCACCCAAAATCACAAACACAATCAACTAAATGGTCTTCAAAATCATAATAAGTGTAGCGCTAGAGAGAGCAAAACACAAAAAGATTTACCAATTCCATAGGCGTGGGTGCAGGTGGCGCGGTAGCGGGGTAGGCGGTGGATGGTGGGTTTCGAGGAAGATATTGGAGGGAGGAGTCACGATGGAGATTGGAGACGAGAGAGAGAGGAAGAGGTGCGAGAGAGAATGAATGGTGGAGTCATGGCCGGTGGAGATTGGAGGCGAGAGATAAAGGGTGAGGGGTGAGAGAGAATGGAGGGAGGGCGGCGGAGATTGGAGGCGAGAGTGAAAGAGGCGTGAGAGAGAATGGGTTTCGGAAGGGAATGGTATTTTTTTTATTATTAATTTTATGCACTAAAACCCGTGGCCAAAAATATGAAAAAAAAAAATTAATTTAAAATTTGAAAATTTCTGTTTTCACGACCGTTTTTGGAAACCCAATTTCGTAGTAGTGTTTTTACCGTACTTTTCATGGCCCTTTTTTTTAAGTGATCGTGGAAGTTCCATCGTAGTATCCACATTTTGTAGTAGTGTATATTTTCACGTGGGTTTAAATATAATTAGTTTTATAAATAATTCCAAGTTGGATATAAAAAATACCCTGGACGCTGAGGTTCTTCTCTTGATGATTTAATACGAATTCCAGAAATACACACATATATATATATATACACACATATACATACTACATTAAAGTATGCGAATCATGCATATACGTATATAGATATTTGTCACAGTCACAAATATAGTATCGGGAGATCTCATCACTTTCAAACTTTGGACCAATTTGCATGATGTAAGTTTATCTAGCAAAATCAAAAGGAAAAACATATATATATATATATATATATATAGTGGACTCATATGTATAGATGAGAAAATGAAGAATAATGGACGTATATAACGCCATGTACTCATGAGGAGATTAACAATAATTTTAAGTTAGTTGGATGTTTAGAAAGAAGAAAAAGTCAAACTAAATGCCAAGGTTGGCCTTCCAATTGATAATTGGACAAGGGACATGTAGTAAGTCACGCAATTTCGTACCTTTATTATCTTTGTGTGTCTACATAAATGGATGTACATAGATAGAGATGATTGCATTCGCATACACATGCATGTGCTTGTGTGTGTGTGTATATATATATATAGTTCTCAACCTTTTTTTGCCCTTTCTGGTTCTTGCAAACATCAAAAGCTGGCTTAGAAAGAGAGTAATAGATAAAATTGAGTCTTTTAAGAACATTTCAATGGGTGTTAAATTGATTTACCAATGATAAATTTTTATGTTTAGATGTAAAAATGTTTATCAAAAAGGTGCTATTTTTGATACCAAATATACCATATGTTAAATTTGATGACAAATTTCCCATCAAGTATAACAATTACTAAATTTAGCATTTTAATTTATGATTATTTTTTATTGATTGATAATGTACAATTGATAAATTTTGACATTGGAGTGAAAAAAACGTTCTCCAATAAAGTGTTATTTATAATGTCAAATTTTTAATATGTTAAATTTAGTGGCAAATTTTCATCACATATAACCAACGTTGAATTTGTTGATGTGTCAACTTTTTTACCCAATCGTTCGATTTTGACATTTTCAATCTATTTAAAAACAAATCTTAATTATCCTACTTTAAATAATGAAAATATTTGGGTCATTTTTGAATTCTTTTTGTGTCCCAGCATGAAATTTCACAATTATTGCGCCAACAATAATGACATGACTTTTATGATTCGTGACAGGAAGATGCTACGTACATCTCAGTATTCTAATCTGAGTCACTAGATGATGAAAAAAAAAATGATCAAAATTGTTTATTTATTTATTTTACTTTTTAGTTGAATTTTTTTAAAACGACTAAAATTGTTTCTAATTTTCATTATATGTAGTTTTAATATAAAGTAAAGTAAAAGGCAGAAAAAGTAACTGAGTAGGGGAAATATTTTTCTACTGTGAGTACTTTGTATAGTATGAGCCAAGGATTTCAGCAAGAAATAAATAAATTTTATAATAGTAACAGTAACAAATAAACTAACAAAAAAGAGAAGATGCATCCTAAGTTAATCTAAAAGCATTACGGATTGTGTCTTGCTAACCAAATAAACTAATATGATTATGGATTCAGCTCTTTAATAATTTGCTCAATATCTCAAATTATGTCTTTGCTAACCAAATAATGTCAGGTAGTTTAAAAACTTAATCTAAAAGCATAATGTGTTATACTTTATAGTTGGTTAAATGACATGACCTCAATAAAATTAGTTACATATTATTTGGGACACCTAAAATTGGTTATTTGGGATACCTAAAATTGGACAAGTAATTTGGATCAAAATATCATAGACCTGTGGATTGTGGATTATACCGAAATAACCAGTTATATTAATATAGATAATATATGTATATGTTTTTAATTAAAAGAATATGTAATCGTAAAATATGAGATAATTGGTGAACATAGAACTAACTTTGAGATTGGCTGTTGGTGGCAGAAAAACATAATTAAATATTGAAAATTAATTGAGATCTCGCACGATACATAACTGGTACTCAAGTAAATTGAAATAATTTAATTTATCACAGGATAATAAGATCTACCAACTCAGTGTTGTTGAACCAAAATCATATTTTCTAAAAGTACATTTTGAAGCATCTAATATGTTGATATGGGGGGGGGGGGGGGGGGGGGGGGGGGGGGAGTGAACAGTTTTGAATTTAAAACCACTCGAAAGCAAATTGAATGACCTCATTGATTGTGATTTTCATAATCTATTTTGCTCCTAATTAGTCATGACAGACCGTGGTCGGATCAATTATTTAATTTGCAGTTTGCAGAAGTGGATCCGCTTTTTTTTTTTTTTTTTTTTCATATGGTGGTAGAATGGGTTGACATCAATAATGGTATAAAATATTGTGCCTTAAAGAAAAGAAACTTCTCAATTATATAGCTAATTACTATCCATTTGTTCAATGTGACACATATGCATAAACTATTGATTTTCATGGGGGTATTTACTATTTATTTTTTATCTTACATTATAAATAATTAAAAATGTGTATCCTCTTTTAATTATTATGCTTCCGGATGTTAAACTTATATTGTTTTTAGATCTAAAAGTTGATTTTGATCTCTAAATTTACAAATTAAATTTTGTAACTTAAACTCTGATATATTGATTTATTCTTTACAGCTTAATTAGTTTTAAGATAAAATTATAGAGAAAGAAATTTTTTTAAAAAAACTTTATTTCTCCTTAAACATATAGACGTTAATGGCGAAGCTGGCAACTTTTTTTTTTTTTTTTTTTCTTTTTAATGGCGGCACTATATAACATTATAATTTTTTAACAGTGACAAAATGTATATTTCAGATAGTTGGCGTACTGTTATAATTTTTTCTTAAAAAATAGGATCAAAATTAAGATTAGCAGGGCTACGCTGAAAATTTACACAATTTTGAATTTAAAACCCCTCGAAAGCAAATTGAATGACCTCATTGATTGTGATTTTCATAATCTATTTTGCTTCTAATTAGTCATGAGAGACCGTGGTCAGATCAATTATTTAATTTGCAGTTTGCAGAAGTGGATCCGCTTTTTTTTTTTTCATATGGTGGTAGAATGGGTTGACATCAATAATGGTATAAAATATTGTGCCTTAAAGAAAAGAAATTTCTCAATTATATAGCTAATTACTATCCATTTGTTCAATGTGACACATATGCATAAACTATTGATTTTCATGGGGGTATTTACTATTTATTTTTTATCTTACATTATAAATAATTAAAAATGTGTATCCTCTTTTAATTATTATGCTTCCGGATGTTAAACTTATATTGTTTTTAGATCTAAAAGTTGATTTTGATCTCTAAATTTACAAATTAAATTTTGTAACTTAAACTCTGATACATTGATTTATTCTTTACAGCTTAATTAGTTTTAAGATAAAATTATAGAGAAAGAGATTTTTTTAAAACTTTATTTCTCCTTAAACATATAGACGTTAATGGCGAAGCTGGCAACTTTTTTTTTTTTCCTTTTTAATGGCGGCATTATATAACATTATAATTTTTTAACAGTGACAAAATGTATATTTCAGATAGTTGGCGTGCTGTTATAATTTTTCTTACAAAATAGGATCAAAATTAAGATTAGCAGGGCTACAGCTGAAAATTTACACAAAAATTAGGGATAAATTAGAAAAATTTTCAAATGTGAGTTTGCCCCCAATTCAGTTGAAGATGGTTTCGCCAGTGCTTATTAATCCACATTTGATTACAGATTTACCTATAAATTACAGGAGTAAATTCCTCAATTTAGGGATTAAAGCTAAAAGTACAAAGTAATATGAATTTGAAATTTGGAAATGCAATCTTTGTTCAAAACATTAAATTATATATGTTTTCTTTATCAATGCAATACATGACAAATAAAATAATTTAAAAAATCCTGATTCCATTGGCTCCTCATATAGAACATGCAAATTTATACAGTATTTATCTACTCCTTTTATCTTATCTTTTCTGCTTTGCATCAGAAAGCTATATAAATGCGCATGCACACACACACACACACACACACTCACACACACAAGGTATACATACATTCAATTCTTATATTTTTTTAGTTTGTAAAAAAGCTGGCCTTTTACAAGCCAATAATCTATCGGTTGTGAAATCCACGTAATAAAAAGGTGAAATTACTTGTTAATCTGATCTTCTAATAAGAATTTGCGCGTCTTTTTTCCATTATGTGATATTCGTTCTTGTGTGTTTAAGAAAAGTAAACTTCTTATCATCAATTATTGTTTAACGTAGTATAGTGATTAGACATTATAGATAAATACGAACACAGAGTATGTGACTAGCTAGTATAGTGTCAGAAGAACAGTACAGCTAGGCAACCATGTGAAAAAGAGGAGAGAGAGAGCATATGTATGTGGATGGTGGTGATGGATCGATCTGGTCTAATGCATGTCCGTGAATGGTGAAAAGATATCCATTAATTGAGAAGCTGGCTGGTTTTGTGTTTTTGTAGAATCCGTGATTCCGCTTGCCTCACCTTGATGTGATTGGTCTCGTCTTTTTGTCTCTCATCACCTTCTCTCTCTCTCTCTCTCATCTCTCTTCTATTAGAAACTACTGAATACCTATGGATCTTGTCTTCAATTTTAGAGTATGTATTCGTAGTGGTGATCAGAAGGTGTTTCTAATGTTAAATTACTTTGTAGTTACCAGCGGTTAAAGATTAGCATATTGGGTCAGTGCTAAAAGGTTTAAACAGTGAACATAGGTATTAAATATATAGGTTTGTTTTTTACTACTTTAGTATTCGATTTAGAGAATAAGAGATTATGCATTCACGTATCCTTAATGCTAACATATTTGCTCAGGTTGGGGTGATACTCACTCCTCATCCAGGGATGAGCCCACATTAGGTCTAATCAACAAGCATTTTTATCGACGTTTATGGAGCCCTTATAATAACTCTAAAAGAAAGTATGCTAATGTTTGTTGCTTCCTTTCTATACTTTTATCTTTAGCATAAATAAAACAAAACATTGTAATTAAATGTAGGGTAGAAATTTGTTAGAATTTAATTCTCCTAAAACATGATCAAGTAGGAGAGCAATTTTTAATATTTTTTATATGAGCAAACAAAATCATTCTCTCCACTGAAAAACGCGTTAAATCACATATGTACAGTTATTTCACCGCTTGCCAATGATGCATAAATAATATCTTTGACGAAAGTTTATAGCCAGAAGTTACTAATCTTTCTTGTTTATTATAAAAAAAAATTTGAGAATTTGTGGTAGGGTTAAAAAGGAAAATTTCTGTTAGTATTGATCATGTGCAACTCTTGACTATCAAACTACATTTTAAGACATATCAAAACAAAAAATTTTAAAAAAAATGTACACAAATTTAAACAAATATAACGATAAGAATACAATCATACCCACATATTACATGCATGTGTGTGTGTATATATATGTATATTTATTTATTTAGTTAAAGGAATATATGTCATTCACTTAATTAATTCCATTTGTTTCTTTATCTTACTAAAAAAAAATTATGTTCTGTCGAAAAAATAAAAATAAAAATAAAGAGAGAGAAAAGTGAATGTTCATAATTACATATATGTGTACGCGCGTGTGTGTGTGTGTGTGTGTGTGTGTGTGTGTGTGTGTGTGTGTGATACATCAAAAGCTGCCAAAATCCCCTATAAGACATATAGGATCAGAACCATACACTGATTTATAAATGCACACGTTAAACTACATTTTACCACTCAAATTCTCTCTCTCTCTCTCTCTCTCTCTCTGAGCAAAAGAGGCCGAAGGTCATTGATGAAATGTTGTCGTGTGTGATGTCTCTAAACGTTTTTGCTCATTGGAACATGAATGGCTCATTTTCAGTACTGAAAAACAATGGCTCAAATTTACTCATTGGAACTGATGGCTCCAAAAGTTTCGGCTTATCATCTTGTTCTTGTTGGGTTTTGATTGTTTAGCCAATGATCTAGTGGTTCTGGTTTTCTCTCGAAGGTCACTCCTTTAAGATAAAAGTACATGTCAACAGTGTATCATGTGTCTTTTAAATTGGGTTATATTCTCATCTCGGTTTCACAGAGCTAGGAACATAAGAATCTATATGGTAAAAAATCAATGGCATTTGCACATGGCCTAAACGTGACGACAGAGTGCGTTTTTCTGTTTCGGCTGTGTATTTTTCTTTTTCTTTTTTCTTTTTGAAAATGAAATATACGATCTCTAATTTCAATACTACTATCTAAACTGATCAATAATTATGTTATATATCTGAAAATTTTGAATCTGAATTATTCATCTATATTGATTACTCTAAGAAACGATAATATAGTAATTTTAAGGAAACCAACTGTTGAAAATAAATGGATAAAAAACTGTTTGGGTGCAAAGAAAATAGAGAAAAACCAGGGGTTTGAGGTATTAGGAATTTATTATCTTTAATATTTTATTTGCCTCCTACAATGTTTGTTAATCTTTTTTGAAACAAATTATTTATAAGATACAATGAACCCTCTAATTTAATAGGTACAATGTTATTGAATTCCGTAATAAAAGTTTAATTTTATGGCATTTGTCAATTGTCTGTCAACAAATATAGCTGTTTGACAATAATCATTTAATTCTGACTATTGGATTTAATTTTTTGATCAACAATTCAACTTTAAACTAAAATAATTTAATTATGACTAGTGGATCATAACTGAACAAGCTCCTTAGCTCCTCTAGATGATGTGTACGTGTGAAGTACAATATTTGCCTTAAAAGCACCCTAAATGCCCACTCATTTATATGGTGCATGATTGTGACATAGTGTCACCCACACACAAGTGATACTACATATCATTTATTTCTATTTACACCATTTGGCTTGCGTGTATTTTCTCAATGTGGGATTTGTGATTCTTCTACTTCTAACATATATTACAATCTGTTTAACACAAACTCTAAGAAAAATACTTGGGAGTACCATC
This sequence comes from Ficus hispida, assembly GCA_025413025.1. Classification (NCBI taxonomy): domain Eukaryota; kingdom Viridiplantae; phylum Streptophyta; class Magnoliopsida; order Rosales; family Moraceae; genus Ficus; species Ficus hispida. The sequence goes on along the minus strand of CM046362.1, from coordinate 22,686,068 downwards.
ATTATTAAGTACCATAACTAATAGAAAGTGAGCTCTACTTCTAAACTGCATATCATAGGAGTTAGCATGTGTTTGGACCTCCAATCTAAACTTAATTTCTAAATCTAATTTTTGTTATTTTTATTCATCTTTACTATTCACACAGTTTGTAACACAAACTTTAAAATTCTATAATTTTATATAGACAAGTCCAGATGAGATTTTTTTTTTAATTGCATAGAATTTTGAGACGAATAAAAAAACTCTATAATGATTTTTTTTTTCCGAACACATTTCAAGTTTTTACACTTTTTAACTCAAGTGATTTAAATGCCTTGAAAAATATACAATCAATCTAAATCCAAATTCTACAATCCAAACCTTAGTACCAAACGCATGCTAAGTGATTTTTATTCACTATAAGAAATAGAGTTCTTAGAGACAAATATACCAGTGACCAATTTTATATTGTCGCTAAATATATATCTTGAGTTACAACTTAGCTAATATTGTCGTTATAAGGATTTAAAGAAGCTAAAGGTGCATTTAACCTTTCAGTGACAAGGGAATTGTTGCTATAGAGTGATATATAGCAACAAATTTTTTTATATTGTCGCTGTAGTGTGTTGCGACTCCTTAAAAATTTCGAGCGAGGACATTTAGCGAACCAGACTTCCCCATGAAAGTCGCCTCCAAAAGTCTGAAAATTTGGCACCAGCTCCCTTTTGAATTTGGCATGCAGCTTAATTTCTCTATAAATTTCATTTTCTTATCTTTCTTTCTCTCTCTCGCTCTAAGATAACTCTCTTTCTCTGTCTCTCTCATCTAATCTGCTCATACTCTCTCTCTCTTCTGCTCCATTCGCTCTCGCTTTCTCTCTCTCTCCCCCCTACTCATCTCTCTCTCTCATCAATTATTTTTAGGGCTTTTATGATTTTGGTAAATTAAACCTTAGGCAGCTGATTTTGGTGAAATATCATCTTCTGACTTATAAAGGTGATTGATTTTATGGTTTCTCAATTTTGCAGATTTTTTTTAATGATTTGTTTATATTCAGAATCAAATGAGATAGAATTTTGAAATGTTTATTATTTATTTATTTTTATTTTTTTAAATCTTCTGATTTTGGTATGTGATTGAGTTTGTAGTTTCTCAATTCGTTGGGCTTTGTGTCTTTCACTTCAATCAACTTTGACGGTTTTTTTTTTTTTAATAAATTTTTTAATGATAATTCTGATATTGAAATAAATTATGGACTAATTATATATATATTTATGTTGTATGTGTGTATTAGTTATTGACTATCGTTGATGAGAAATTTAGGATGAATTTTGGAATTCACATGAATTTTGGAATTTATCAAAGTCAACTTCGTCAAAGTCAGCTTTCTTCAACTTAAACGATCGCTCATTTGTTAATGCTTTTTATATATGATTATTGTCCGTAATGGTAATGGACCTCGTACTGTTGAAAATTTAAACTTTCAATTCCTTTTCCCTTCTTCTTCGGGGTAAATGATTTTAGACTATTTGTCAAGTTTTGTGTAGTACAGGTATCTCTATCTGAAAAGCAGTAAGATACTTGGAAGGTTACTTTCATATTTTAGGTGATGAATTTATGATCAACAATTTAGGATGATTTTGACTATGTTTTTGCCCAAAATTTGACGAGATTCGAACTCGACCCATATCACTTTGTATGGGCCAAGAATCGGTACGTGAACCCAAGTCACGCTTTGGGCATCATTGAGCGGGTCGTGGTTCAGAAGGCCAAGGAACATGAATGGGCCTGCTTTATTCATTCGGATCAGACTCTTAGTCTACTTGGGAGGCTTTGAGTCCATGAAGAATTAGAATATATTTGGGTTGTGGAAAAACCCCAAAAGCTTTAGTCCAATCCAAGAAGCCTAGACAAATCCATTAAATCTAGTAGAAGCCCAATAAATACCCATAAAACATCTGATTTTTCCTTTACAGATTAGGACTTCAAAGCTTGCTAATATGAGGATTAACAATACACCATTAAGTTAAAAAACTTCCCCACCAAAATGTCTGGTGTGCCTATAAAACACCTGTAATAGCACTCCTGAAGTATTTGACTAGCTAGCTACCTCTCTAGGCACCCATTATCAATGTAACTCTCCTTGACGACATTCCAACAGCTTGTGGAAGAATTCTCCCATCTCCTGAAGCAACCTTTCTGGGAAAGAGAAGGAAATCATGGCCGGAGAAACCCCCAACAAAAGCTTCCAAGTGGAAATCTGTAATATCTGAATTTTTACGAACTTGTATTTCCTTAAATATATAAAGAAATTTAAGCTCATACTATGTGTTATTGTGATGTTTCATGAAAATTAGGGATATCAATATGAAATTCATGATCTGATTATCAGAACATGTTTGAGTTCTTATAGTGTTATAAGACTCAATGTTAGTTCATCGAATCAAGTATGAGGCCTTATGGTGAAAAATGCAGAATAATGATTTATGGTTCTGTTCTGGCTAATAAATGATCATGATAGCTTATGACATGATTAAGACGGTAATGGAGTATAATCAGCAGTATTGAAATTATATTGTGGTTGACCGTTATTACGGATGTAGAATTGATAATAAAGATTAGGATCACTATAGAATAAACAAGAATAATATTTGGAACAATAGAAATTAAGTGGCTTCAAGTCCTAAGAAAAACCTATATGCAGTCCAGTTATATGTAGATAAATTATGGATTGTAGTTCAATATTACCGGACTGTTGATAGTTAAAACAATATTGGTATTGTGTGGATTATTAAGAAAATGGACTGTGTATTAAGAGCGAATGCCAAACATGGCATTACTTGGAGGTCAAGTAATTATAGATAATTATGCAATTTTAGGATTTATAGATTTTATAGAAAGAATTAAGAAGATAGGTATGAAATTTTTTTTTTTTGTTTAAAACTCTCCACATGGCAGGTTGTTTTGGGAGTTTGAAGACACAAATTTTGTGTTTTAAGGCCAAATATGTAATTCAAAGAAAGTTGAACAAAAAAAAATTGTGGAAAATTTTAGAAATTCCACCTATAAAGAGGGGTGAGTAGTGAGAATTGGACCATTTAGTTAGGTTCTCATTTTTTTTTGTTCTCCTCTCAACTTTTCCTCTCTAGCCCTTGGAAGAGAGAGAGAGAGAGAAAAAAAACGAGAGAGAGTTAGAAGAATAAGTGATGGCCGGCTGTATTGTGGAGAGGAATAGCAATGATTTTTCTCATCCAAGACCTAGAATCACCTCTTTCAAGCTCTAGAGGTATATTCTTGATCCCCTAACTAAAACTTTGATTAGTTTTGGTTTGAGGAATTTAAGTGTATTTCAAGTTAAAGGATGTAAGAGCATAAGCTCACGTTATCTTATTTTCCTATATTATAGCATTTAATGGTTGATTTATGCTTGTGATATCTTGTTTTGCTAGCTCTAAGTATGAGTTTGATTTTATTCTTTTTGATGAGTTTTAAGATTATGTGCATGTGATTATGCTCTCATATGTTTAAATATGAAGATCTTATGTATGTTGGTTAAGAAATCAACCTAAAGACGAAATTTGGTAAATTATAAAGTTATCAATATTGTGTTTTTCTAGATATATGACTGGTTGAATTTTAAGAATGAATCCGACTCACTACATGATGATTTAGGCTCACGGCCATGACCGTTCGAGGTAGGGTGTGCGGATTTTTTTAAACAAGAAACAATAAAATACAAACTGCCGGTTTTCAAAAATAAATTAGACAATTTTATGGAAACTCAATTTTTAGTCCCTTAGAGGCCGAATTTAAACAAAGTTATAACTGTAAAATTATAGAACACAGAAAATTCTAAGGGTAACATGGACAGTTTTTGAAGTAAAGGCTCCAAAGGCCTCTCTTTTTATTAATTTTCAAAATTGGTCAGTCCAGGTACTTACACGGCCAGTATCTTTCAAAAAGAAAATAGTAAGTTAAAGATGGATTTAAGTTTCAGACAAGGAACAAAACTTATAGATTTCGACGAGATCTATAACTTCCGTGAAGAAAACTTTTCCAAACTTTAAACCGATTAAGAGATAAAACTGAATTTTCAAAATAATGCATGAAAGTGGAAATTCTTGCACACAAACATTCAATTAAATTAAAAGACTATTTTGTTGGGATCTATATGTACCATAAGGATAGAAAATCATTTATAAGGATTTTCTGTAAATATGACATTTTGATATTAATAAAAAGAGGTTATTCATGTTTAATAAAATGTGTCATATTTACTTTCATTTGTTGATTGTATGATTATTTTGAGCAAATATAAAATACTCCTAGGCTGTTTGAAGTATATTGGATTACCATATGTATATGGGGTATACATATAATACGTGGTAATTTGATGTAATGCCCCGGCCGTCTACGTAGGGCCGACTACGTAAACGTGGGCCGTTACTTTACTTAACTTACTTCTTCATTCATTTACTTTAAACTTACTGAAGATTTTAGAGTAAATTTTTTTTTTTCTTTTCTTACTTTATTTAATACTCAACTTATACTCATACATACTTATATGTACTCACTCGAGTACCAAGCTTTCATAATCATATTGAAAGCTATCATATTCAAACCGTGGACCAAACCCAGCCTAGTGTGGGTCGGTACAACACAAGACAACTTGCTTGCCGTCATGCTTAAAAACTTTTCCTTAACTTGTACTTGAAAACAATTTCTTAAAAATAGTTTTCATCTTGAAAACAATTACTTGCCCATATTATCACTTTATTATATCACAACATAACATAAAACACATTTTACAAATATATTTTTCAAAACATATTTTTTCAAAGCCCGTGGCGGTGTCCATCCCACATTTCACTGTCTGTAGCGCCAGCCTCCACAGCCTTGCATCAAGTATTGCCGGTAGGTTACTAACCTACAGTATGAACGTAAGAAATGAGCTTATGCCCAGTAAGTACAACATTCAATCCGCAAAACATTTTAATAAAAGAATACATGAACTGATTATGCTTTATTATGTTGATTTGGTTTCTGGGCCCTTTACATAACATGAGTGTACCACTACTAGAATTTATGGATACCACGACGGAAATTCAACGACGGTTTTTAAAAAAACCGTCGTCGTAAATTCGGAAAAACACGGAACCAGAAAGCAACAAAAAAACCGTCGTGGAAGGACGAGATTCCACGACGGTTTTAAATAACCATCGTGGAAGCTCTTAGATTCCACGACGGTTAACAAAAACCGTCGTGGAAACTCGGAGCTTCCACGATGGTTCACAAAAACCGTCGTGGAAGCTCGGCTTCTACGACGGTCTTTTGACCTTCGTGGTTGGTCGCCAAGAGTGAGGCCGCGCGCTTGGGCAGCGCGGGGGCGGGCCTTGGCCGCGCGGGCGCGCGCCTGGGCGCTTCTTTGACATCCTTCCACGACAGTCAAAAGATCGTCGTGGTAGGTCCACCCCGAGGACCTACCACGACGGTCTTTTGAGACCGTCGTGGTAACTTTTTATACGACTACGGTTTTTTAAAAAAACCGTCGTCGTATCCATTATGTGAAATTTTAAAAATAACCCGAGAAGCGTACGCGCTTGTATGTTGTTCAAATTTTACGTCCTACATATATAAAATCAAATGAAAGACCTTATTTCATACTCTATCTCTCTCTAATTTTCAGTACATCTCTCCCCTCTCTCCCTCTTTGCTTGCCTTGCATTCTTCATTTACAATGGAATTTTCGGCCTCGCATAGTCCATTCTCTCTCAAATTTTCGGTAATTTACTCAACTTTCTCTCTGAAATTTTCAGCAACTCCACTTTCTCCCTCTTTGTTTGCCTTGCATCCTCCATTCTCTCTCAAATTTTCGGCCATTCACTCAACTTTCTCTCTCAAATTTTGGTAACTCCCTCAACTTTCTCTCTCAAATTTTCGGCAACTCCACTTTCTCCCTCTTTGTTTGCCTTGCATCCTCCATTCTCTCTCAAATTTTCGGTAACTCACTCAACTTTCTCTCTCAAATTTTTGGCAACTCCCTCAACTTTCTCTCTGAAATTTTCAGCAACTCCACTTTCTCCCTCTTTGTTTGCCTTGCATCCTCCATTCTCTCTCAAATTTTCGGCCACTCACTCAACTTTCTCTCTCAAATTTTGGTAACTCCCTCAACTTTCTCTCTCAAATTTTCGGCAACTCCACTTTCTCCCTCTTTGTTTGCCTTGCATCCTCCATTCTCTCTTAAATTTTCGGCCACTCACTCAACTTTCTCTCTCAAATTTTGGTAACTCCCTCAACTTTCTCTCTCAAATTTTCGGCAACTCCACTTTCTCCCTCTTTGTTTGCCTTGCATCCTCCATTCTCTCTCAAATTTTCGGTAACTCACTCAACTTTCTCTCTCAAATTTTTGGCAACTCCCTCAACTTTCTCTCTCAAATTTTCGACAACTCCACTTTCTCCCTCTTTGTTTGCCTTGCATCCTCCATTCTCTCTCAAATTTTCGGCAACTCCACCTTTTCCCTCTTTGTTTAAGAACCGTCGTGGTAACACGGCTACCAAGACGGTTTAAGAACTGTCATGGTAGCACGGCTACCACGACGGTTACAAAACCGTCGTCATAGCCATGCTTCCATGACGGTTCTTAAACCGTCGTCGTATCATGGATACCATGATGGTCCTAAGACCGTCGTGTAATCCGAGATACCACGACGGTTTTAAAACCGTCGTGGAATCCATATATTTACCACGACTGTGGATTCCACGACGGTTTTTACCGTCGTGGAAGTGTTACCACGACGGTTTTTAACCGTCGTGGAATCTGATTTCTGTAGTAGTGTACGTACCATAGCATGTAACTATGGAGTGATTGGGGCGGCCAGTCTAATTCTAACTCAAACCATAAACCATACTGTTTAACATGGAGTAGTTGGGGCAGCCAATCCAAACCAACTCAAACCATGGACAATATCGTTTAAACTCGCCCTCGTGGCAAGTCGGTAAGTCACAACAACATTAACTTGTCTTATCTTATTACTTAAAAACTTAATCTTACCATGTGGTTTAATATTAGTAAGCATGTTGTATGATGTCACTATATCAAAACCTATAACATAATATAATACATCGTAACATACTACGTCGTCACATAATACATCGTAACATACTACATCGTAACATAACACATCATAACATAATATCATAACATAACATCATAACATAAAGATCATGACATAAACATCATAACATAAACCATCATAACGTAAGCACCATAACATATAACATATGTAAATCAAGTACATCAATACATGATTTCTTGAAAAACATGTCATGTAAAAACATTTTGCCCATGCTGTAGGCGGAGTTGTACTTACTTGTCATCCTATGCTCTTGGATTTTCGTCCAAACATGGCACGACAACAATTCTTACTCCTGTTTCTAAACAGGGTGTAAGATAAGAGTCATACACATTCTATCTTACCATAATCATAATCATTAAATGTTGGTATCCTAACCAACATTTATGAATAGCCTTAGTTATATGTGTCCCCTACAACATCTTATGATAACTCGTTTGGTTACTTTAGGTAACCCTAGGGCTCATGGCCCAACCTACTTAAGCAATATATTGCTAGGTTACTTCAGGTAACCTTGGGTACTAAGCCCAATCATACTTGAATAGTATTAGGTTACTAATCTTATTAAGGCCCAACAAACTATCTTGGGTATCTCATGTGGTTACGATAAGTAACCTAAATTATTTGGCCCAATAAAATTAGGTAATCTTTCCGGTTACTATTTGTCCAATAGTTGTTTACCATAGGACTTGACTTATTTCATTCTTTGGTTGATAAATTTTAACCCTTTTTTATAAATTACTTAAAACAGTCTCTTAACTTTGAAAACAGTTTCTTAATTTCGGTTATCAGTGTATGTGCAGGAATTTCCTGCTTTTACACTGTTTTCTAAAAATCCTGTGCAGGAATTTCCTGTTCCCTGCACAGTTTTAGGAATCTGTTTTCACTTTAAAATCTGTTTAGAATTAGAAAATTATTTCTTCATGAAAGTTGTAGATCTCGAATAATGCTACAACTTTTGTGTTTTACACAAAATCTAGTTTTTCCTTATCCGGTCCATTTTTCTTGTTGAACCTGCCTGGCCGTGCACATTGGGTCTGGCTGACCAGGCTCGGGTTTCTGTAAAAACAGAGGCCTTTGGAGTCTTATTTTTAAAAACCGTCCATGGTGACCCCTAGGGTTTTCTATTTTCTACAACTTTTTAGTTCTGAGTTTCTTGAAATTCGGCCTCTAAGGGCCTCAAATTATCGTTTCTAGGTTATTGCCCAGTTTTGACCCGAGACTGGCCATTTTGGTTTAGGTTGGTTCTTACGTAAAATTACGCATACACTACCTCAAACAGTTGCAATCGTGAGCCTACGTCAAGCATGCAGTGTAATACTAATATTATCAAGATCATACATTCATTCTTAAACTTATGGGGACATATAACAAACATCTTAAAGGCATGCATGCAAACCCTAGTATCCCACAAGCATACCATCAAAACATACACCAAAACATAAATTAGAGACCACCAACCGTAATCAAGCATATACTAGTAAATTTAACTAGAGCATAAACATGTTGGAAAAAATGGATCCGAAATCAGAGTTACGGTACAGCGGAAGTTTTAAAATTTTTATGCCGTTTCCGAAAAGAATCTCATGATGCATATAACAATAAATTAAATTCATGATCAAGCGTACTTATTTCTCGGATTCTGGAATCACTAGAGCATTTGACCAACGTGTCTTCTCTACTATTCTCGAGTTCCACGTCTCAGAGTGTGTGTGGGCACACGTTCTATGAATCCAAGCGATCGGTAATGCTTTCTGAAGTCTAGATCCCTCTTTCTCAATTCCGATGTTCCTCGTTGAGAATATGATCCAACTTCTTTCTTCAAAACTACAAAACAGGAACCGGTTAACCTCCTATGAAAATTATCACTCGGTTTAACCTTCCTCACAGTTTTGATTCAATGGAATTTTCTCTCTTTTTCTTTCTCACAAGATAGCCTAATTTTATGAAGTGGAAGAAACCACAATTGGTTTTCTTTCTCTCTCCCAAAAATGTTTTTCCTCTTGTGAATGACCAAAAAATTAGTTTATCAAGAATTCCTAGCCTTTATATAGAAGTCTAATCCTTTTAAAAATTTAATTCCTTCTTGAAAAATAATTAATAATTATTTTTCCGGATAAATTTTGAACCAAAAGATCATACAACTTTCGGGCTAGATTCATTGAACCTAAAAATGTTTTTCCAAGGAGAGAATCTCCTCCAAATTTTCGGCCACTAAAGGATAAATCTAGATTGGTGGTTCAAATTTTAAATCAAGAATCTAGACTAGTGAAAAGATCCTAGTACTATCTAGATTTAAATTACTTTTAAACCTTTTTGAATTTAAATAAGATTCACTTGTTTGAATTAAATATTTTCCACAAACATCAACCATGTTAATTAATTTAAATAAATGGAATATTTAAATTTTTTTTCTCCTCTCAAAACCGTACACAACAATTTAAAAGAAAAAAAATTCATCAAATAATCTCTATTATTCAAATCAATTAATAATTTAATGTTAGGAATATATTTGAACAATTTTGAAACAAAATTTTCTTCTCTCCACCTATCTAAAAACCGTACACTTTATTTAGATTAACAGAGAAAAATTTTGTTTTCCAAAAATAAATAATTCAAACACAATCTTATTTCCAAAATTCAAATTAACCAATCACATGTTGACAAATCATATTATTTGTCTGCACCAATCCTACATGTCCAATCCTCTTCCGGATTGCATGCTAGAGAGTACCATGTCTTAATAGACATTACAAAATTCCATTTAAATTTACCGATCTCATTAGGAACAAATCCCGAGATGCTATATGGAACTATATGAGCTACTAGAGGGACCCGATGGAAATATGTAAAGAGGCTCCTATAATTGTGAAAAATTAATCCCAGATTAATTATTCATCAATTATCAACTTCAAAACTATTCCACTAAAAGTTTGAAGCTGAACTCCTGTTTACATACCGTATTACAAAAGCTCTCCCACGTAATGCTTCTTCCATGATTTATTCATCGCTTGCTTAATCCCCATATGTTATCCATGATTGAATTAAGGACTTTTTCTATTTTACCTTTTCAATCATTTTAACTTAAAGTTCCATTATTCTCCAGTGAAAGAACCACCAATTATAAAACCATACAATTGGTAAACCATCAGAGAACACAAAGTAAACCGATGGCCAAGATCTTGTTATACTATCTTTCAATCCCCGAATAATGCCTTTAAGTAGATAACATGTACTATCGTTAAGATAGCTATGGATTCCATATCTATGAATCTTGATTTCTCCATCCATAAGTCATGCACCCAAAACACAAGTATATTGACCATAAATTAACAATGCCTCACCTGTAGTGCATTAAAGTACATAAGTCATGGATACGAACTCAAGTAATCATTTCAGGATTAAGATTAATACAGGATGATAATCAAAGCTCCATTGATTCTTATAAACGGAATTATTAAACCGAATCAATTAACACTTTAAGTCCAGTCCAATGTCATACCTCAATACTGGTATACATTAAATTTTCCACTCGGAACCTATCCGATTGTCAAGACAAACCATCCCTCCAAGGAAGTCACTACTACAAAAGGTAGATTACACGACGGAGATTACACGATGGTTCGTTTGGAACCGTCATGTAAAGTGAGGTTTACACGACGGTTTCTTGAAACCGTCGTGTAAAGTATGGACTTTACATGATGGTTTCAAGGAACCGTCGTGTAAAGTGGTGTTCGCACTCACTTTACATGACGGTTCATTGAAACCGTCATGTAAAGTGCTCTTCGCACTCACTTTACATGACAGTTTCTTGAAACCGTCGTGTAAAGGCCATACTTTACACGATGGTTTCAAGGAACCATCGTGTAAAGTGAGTGTTCACACTCACTTTACACGACAGTTCCTTGTACTTTACACGATGGTTTCAAGGAACCGTCGTGTAAAGTGGTGTTCGCACTCACTTTAAACGACGGTTCCTTGAAACCGTCATGTAAAGTCCATACTTTACACGACGATTTCTTGAAACCATCGTGTAAAGTTGTCTTCGCACTTACTTTACACGACGGTTTCAAGAAACCGTCGTGTAAAGTGGCTTTCGCACACACTTTAAACGATGGTTTCTTGAAACCATCGTGTAAAGTGAACTTTTTGCCCCCACTTTACACAACTATTCCATGGAACCGTCGTGTAAAGTTTCAGTTTGAACGATGGGTTTTTAAAATCCGTCGTGTATTCTTAATTTTTTTTTCCACCGACCCTCATTTTATCTCACAGAACTGTCACGCAGCCGCAAAAAACATCACAGAAACCTGCGAATCCACGTCTCCTCCACAGAAACTCGCATATATTGAATATTTGTAAGTATAGTGATTATCACTTACTCTTCTTTTTAGTTATTTGATTTTTATTGATGATTAGTAGATGTCAAAATTGGTATATATTCTCGTTTTTTTCTTCTTCTTTTAAGTATGATTATTTGTTGACTTGTTTCAATAGCTTCATATATATATATATATATATATATATATGTTGTGTTTTTAAATGCAAAAACTTGATTATTGAATAAATTGTTTGATATATTTAATATCGATTTAGGTCGGGTTCTTGGAAATGGATCGAAAATGGATGTGGGCTAATAGATTGACTAGAAAATATCGAGATGGTGTTCAAGAATTTTTGTCATTTGCGGAAACCCACATGAAGAATGATAAGATTCGATGTCCTTGTGTGGATTGTGGAAATCATAGATCTCATTCAGTTAATGAAGTTAGAAGACACTTGCTTGCCCGTGGGATTATTTGTTCGTACCAAACATGGTATTTACATGGTGAAATGTGTTTTAATCCATCATCGAAGAACAAATCAAAAGAACCTATTGTTGAGGAAGATGTAGGAGATAATTTGTTTGATATGGTTAATGATTTGGAAGAACAGTTTGTGCATCATCCGGAGTTATTTAAAGCAATGATGAATGATATCGAGATGCCCTTGTATGACGGGTGTAGTAAATGTACGAAATTATCCGCATTGGTCAAATTATGGAACATGAAGGCATCAAGAGGGTGGACAAATTCTAGTTTCACGGCTCTTTTAGAATTTCTAAGAGAGGTTCTACCTGTTGATAATAAAATACCAGCTAGTATGTACGAAGCTAAGAAGACGTTGAGCACTTTGGGAATGGAATATGAAAAAATTCATGCATGTCCAAATGATTGCGCCCTTTACCGAAATGCGTATGAGGATTTGGATGAATGTCCGGTTTGTAAGGAGTCAAGATGGAAGAAGGGCAAGAATCCAATGAATTGAAGCAAAGGTGTTCCGACAAAAGTGTTATGGTACATTCCTCCGGTATCATGTCTGCGGCGTTTATTCCGTAATGCCGAGCATGCCAAGAATTTGACTTGGCACCATGATAAACGTGTTGAAGATGGCATGCTTAGACATCCAGCCGATGCACCACAATGGAAGACCTTTGATGCCGATCATCCTGAATTTAGTGCGGAACCACGGAATCTACGTCTTGGTTTGTCGGCGGACGGAATGAACCCACATAGTAATATGAGTAGTAGGCATAGTACTTGGCCCATCATACTTGTCAACTATAATCTCCCACCGAAGTTGAGCATGAAGCGGAAGTTCTTAATGTTGACATTATTGATATATCGTCCTCAACAACTAGGGAATGACATTGATGTATACTTAGTACCACTAATTGATGATCTAAAGAGCTTATGGGAAAAGGGGATCGAAGTTAGAGATGCGTACCGTCAAGAAACATTCATACTCCGTGCAATGTTGATGTGGACAATTAATGACTTTCCTGCTTATGGAAATCTATCTGGTTATTCAGTCAAGAGTTCCATCGGCTATCCCGTTTGTATGAAAGAAACATTTTCCATCCGATTGAAGAATGGTAAGAAAACCGTTTACCTTGGTCATAGGAGATTCTTACCACAAAATCATCGATACCGCAAACAGAAAAAGGCTTTCGATGGTAATACGGAAGAAAGAACCCCTCCCCGGGTTTTGACGGGCGAAGACGTTTATGAGATGGTTAAGGATTTGAAAGTGGTGCTCGGGAAAAGAAAATGGCGTAACAATGATCCCGTGGTTGATGGACCTTGGAAAAAGCAGTCAATCTTCTACAAACTTCCATATTGGAGGACATTTTTTGTTCATCATTGCTTGGATGTCATGCATATTGAGAAAAACGTTTGTGAATCAATTGTGGGCACGTTGCTAGACATTTCTAATAAGAGCAAAGACGGTGAAAAAGCACGGTTGGATCTTAAGGAATTGAAGATTAGACTTAACTTGATACCTACGAAAAAAGAGAATGCAACTTACTTACCTCTGGCGAAGTACACCTTATCACGACAGGAAAAAAGAAAGTTTTGTGAGTGGCTCGCTTATGTTAAAGTGCCCAACGGGTATTCTTCCAACATCAAAAGGTTGGTGTCTATGAAGGATCTGAGGCTGATTGGAATGAAAACACATGATTGTCATATCTTGATGCAATAGTTATTACCGCTGGCCTTGCAAGGAGTTTTAACGAAGGATGTGAGATTCGCAATTACCAAATTATGCTCTTTTTTCAACTCGATATGCTCCAAGGTAATTGATCCATTGACACTAGATTCGCTACAATCAGAGTTGGTTAAGACGTTGTGCTTGCTTGAGAAGTACTTTCCACCCTCATTTTTTGACATAATGATTCTTCTAACGGTGCACTTAGTCCGAGAAGTGAAGCTATGTGGACCGGTTTACTTGAGATGGATGTATCCTTCTGAAAGGTACATGAAGGTTTTGAAGGGTTATGTCAAGAACCGAAATAGGCCAGAAGGATGTATAGTAGAAAGCTACATTGCAGAGGAATCGGTCAAATTTTGCTCCGAGTATTTGTCCACCGCAGAAGCGATTGGGTTGCCAAAGACTACAGACATGTACTGGAAAGGACTATCCGTCGGTATTCCATCGCCGGTAAATCGAGGTGAATGGGAGAAAGCTTGTCTCTATACCTTACATAATAGGGTTGAAGTTGAGCCTTTTATTGAGGTTCACCTATAGGAATTAAGAGATAGAAATCCAAGAATAGGAAGAAATGAAAAGTTACTACAAGATGAACATAATCGGACATTTTGTCAGTGGCTACGAAGACATGTCTTACAGAATGACGGCTTTTCGCAAGAGTTAAAGAACCTCGCTAGAGGACTGTCGACCATTGTTACACGTTATACATCATACTTCATCAATAGTTATACATTCTACACTCGCGAAAGAGATGAGAAGCATCCTGTTCAAAATAGTGGTGTTAGTATCGGAGCCAAGTCCATGGATATTTCATCTTCAAAGGACAAGAATCCAGTTTATGGAACTATGAACTACTTCGGTTTCATTGAAGATATTTGGGAACTCGATTACTGTGGGTTACATGTAGCACTATTTAAGTGCAAATGGGTCGACAATAATTATGTAAGGATTGACAGTGATGGCATCACAGTAGTGGACTTTAGACAATTGGGATACAAAAATGATCCATTCATTACGGCATCACAAGCAATCTAAGTATTTTATACAACGGATCCCAGCAATTTAGAGTTGTCCTTAGTAGTACCGATGCAGCCAAAAATGATCCATGGTCAAGAAGATGAGGAAGATTGCTCCAACTCCTTTCACACAGGGATTGCCACTGGTTGAGGAGATTGATGTGCTCGATGATGATGTTTCCTACTTGGTTCGACCTGATATTGAATAGACCCGTGTTGAGCAAGCGAAAAGAAAAAAGAAAAAAACTTGAACATTATGCCATTTATTTTGTACAACACATTACTTTATTTATATTATAATTCAAGATGTATTATATATTTATTTTGTTATGTTCATTGCTTTATATATATATACCGTGACTATTAATTTCGATCCAAGCCACTATAGTAGTATATATGAGAAAATTTTGTAAAGAAAACAAGATTATTAGGCCATCGGATTATGATGACAAAACTGGATTAGTCTACCAATCAGCGGATTAGACGACGGTAAACTGAAGAACCGTCATCTAAGCCCCTAATCCGGGGGATTACACGACGGTCCCTTGGGGGACCGTCATGTAAGCAGCCCCCAAATGCTAAGTGTCGTAATTGCCTTTGCTAGGAGATGGTGAGATCCTTGATGAAAGAATAGATTGTGAAGTTTGAAAATATTGGTGAAGTGGGGGTTGAATTTTTGGGTTGGGAGACATGAAAGTTTGGTGAAGAACTAAAGAAAATGAGGTTTTTTAAGGGCTCTTGGCTGGGGAAACGCGCTGCCCTCCTTGGATGGGGAAGCGCGCGAGCGCGCGCTTGAAGTCGCATGGGCGCGCCCCTGCTTCGGCCTGATTGAGCACGCAGGCGCACGCCTGGGACGTGCTGGCGCACGCCTAGTTCTGGTCTCCGCGGGTGCTGGGCTTGCCTCTGGCTGGGGCCCTTGGCTGACACGACGGTCCCTTGGGGACCGTTGTGTAATCCCCCATAAAGAATCCATGACAGTCCCCCCGAGACCGTCGTGGAATCCCCCTAATGGGGGAATCCACGACGGTCTCACGGGACCGTCGTGGAAGCCACCCGACTGGGGGAATCCACGACGGTCCCCCCGGGACCGTCATCTAATCCCCATGATTGGAGTTTTAGACGAAGGCTTTTTCTGACCCGTCGTGTAATGCTAAAAAATTTTAAAATTTTTCACTTTTCATTTTTCGAATTCCTCGCGAAAACTAACTACTTAAATACAACTTTCCTCTACATTTCTCTTCAAAAATTCGCTCGCATCTCCTTTTTTCTCTTAAAACTCTCTACTTTTTTCAAGTACCCACACATACTTCACCAACCTGCCGACACCTCTCTTTTAAATTCCGATCAATCCGCCGTCGTCGTCGTTACCGCCGCCGCCTCCTTCTTGCTTTGGCTGTTACTATTCTTTTTCAAAGAAAAGTAAGGTGACTTCATATATAAACTAAACCACATTTGCTTCTTTTTTCATTAAAGATCTATTGTTGCAAATAAGTGTGTTTGTTTTTAATATTTCTCTTCGTAGAGGAGAAAAATGATTGTGGATCGTTAATTTTGACACTTTACACACATTTATGAACATGTTTTTTTTTTTCGCACACAACTTGCTCGACGGAATGCCATAATGAGTTTTTCTTTTCGGAAAAGATAATAGAGTTTGATCAATATTCATAGCATAACTATAGCAAGATTACATGAAGTCTTCTAGCATGAAAATACAAAAATAATGGATCGAAACGGCCTATGACAGTCGAAACCGCGACGGGCGCCTAACGCCCTTGAGGGGCGTCGGCGCGCCCGTGGGGGGTGCCTAGCGCTCCTAGGGGCCCGTCGAGGGGCCTGACGCCCCCTCGGTGGGGGGCCCCTGGGCGCCCGTGGGGGGGCCTGGCACCCCCTTGTGTGCGCCCTGGCGCCCCATCGGCCACGCCTGGTGCCCCCTCGGTGGGGGGCGTCTGGCGCTACTGGCGCCCCTGGTGCCCACTCGGTGGGGGGCGCTTGGCGCTCTCTCGATGTGCCTGGGCGCCCGTGGGGGGTGCCTAGCGCCCATGGGTATTTTAAAAAAATCAGTTTGTGTACGTGCTTTTTTATGGACGAATTTCCAACTAAATAAGTTTCTGCACCTTTGCGTTTGGGTGAAAAGTTAATGTATTGTGTGATTATTAATTAAAGTTAAATTGATTCGATTATATTGGTATGACATAATTGTTTTTTATTTTTTATTTTTTACCAATAACTATAGGTAAACGAATACAATGGAACATTCCAAAAAGGGACGAGCACGAAGGATGAACCCGTCGGATCCCAATGTTGATGGCAAGCGAAAGACAACTATAATGAGACGCATCCAAATGGCAAGGAAAAGGGGTGAACGAATTCCCGTCACGTTTGACGGGAAAGGACAACCGGAAGGAAAGCACGGTGACGAATTGATGAGTTGGATTGGTGTGCTCGCTCGAGAGCACATTCCAATATGGATACAGGATTGGAGATCTCGTGATTTAAACAGACTGAAAGATATTATTTGGAAAGAAACCATTACATCTTTCACCGTTGATGAAAGCTTTTGGCATTCGTGTATAAAATCATGTAGTGAAGCTGCACAGAATTTTCGGTATAATCTGTACAAGACGTTTGTCGAGGGATCTTTAACAGAAGAAAGTGTTTGGACACGGCCGCAAAAAGTTATTGACAACTACCCTAATATAGAAGAAGAGGATTGGGTGAAATTCGTTCAGTATAGAACATCCTCATAATTCCAACAACTATCTGATCGTGAAAGCGAAATAAGGACAAACAACGAATACTCATCAAGAAGAGGCTGAGACAGATATAGGAAGCTCGACCAGGAAAAGGTATGTCAATAAAACGTGTTCATACAAAATCATATGATAGTTATAGAAAATTATGTCCTCATTTATATTAACAATGTTCAATTACAGTTTAAGAAGACTGAGAAATGGGAAAAAAGAGATAGTTTGTGGCTTGAGCAACAGATAGGCCTTGATGGAGAGTTTAAAGATCCAACATGTCAAAAAGTTAGCGAGTTGATAGTAAGTTTACTAACTACCAATAAATTTTTCATCATTAGTATATGTACTTCCAACCCTTAATCGTAAATGAGTTATGTTAATTATCTTGTAGACGGAGTACAACATACAGGAGAGTCAAGGCACTTTCGAATCAGTTGGCACTAGTGATGTATTGTCGTAGGCATTATCTAGACCCGAACACAGAGGGCGTGTCCGTGGCCAATCAAAGTTCGTAAAGCCGTCTTAGTACTTTAACCTAAATCGAAGTTTGAGTAAAGACAATGAAGTACAATCAATGAGACGTGAAATAGAAGAATTAAAGGCGTTGGTGCGTGGTCTATGTGCGAACAAAGATGTGGCACCGTCGGTTGATCCCAACAATGTGCCAACCGTGGACCAACACAACAGCTTTAAGGCTAGTTGCTCTGCTCAAGAAAAACAACATGGAGTTTCTGATCCGCCAACCATGGCGGTCGACAGTCAGGAGTGTAAGCTCTATATTTTCGATGAAGTGCAGGGTGGACAGTTGCTTGTTGCGTTTGGAAGAGCATGGCTGGAGAGCCTTCCCACCGATACGGTGCGTGGGATTCCACTGGGGGAAGGGAACGTGCGCGTGTCAATCAATGTGCCAAAATTAAAAAAAGCACAATTACCTATACCGACGTACGAGGCAACAACTGTGGAGGATGCTATTAATGGGTTTGTTGCTTGGCCTAAAACATTAGTCGAGCTCGACAAGAGTATGAACAAGGTGAGTCGAGGGCCTAGTCACGTTCCTGACCCAACATCTGGGAAAAAAAAGCGTCAAAAAAAGCTTCGAAATAAGACCATCGACTCTCGGACAGAGGCACAACAAGGTATGCAACAACAACAACAACAACCTTTGTTCGACTTTAATAACATGAACATGGCGATGAGGCCTTTGGCTTATTATGTACATAGTTCCATGCGTCAAGGTAATCAGATTGAGGTCCCAATACCATCTACGATCATGACTTTTGAAATGCCTGTCTTTCTGAGCTTTGAAGATATTTATGAGTTCATTAATTTACAAGAAATCAGTGTAAATTGTATATTAGTCTACATGAGGTACGACATTCTATCTCTAAAATTTGTGTAATCTGGAAATTCTTCTATATCTCAGGTACAGTAACAATTTTGATATACTTATATGCATATATTTGGAGGAACTATGTAGGATTAACGGGCAAGCTGAGAAGTTTACGTTTGTATCTACAACCTTAATCTCACCAGTGAGAACAGATACTGAAGATGCTGGCATGAGAGACCGAGCAGATAATCTTATCAGCTTTTTGCGTGACTGACCAAAAGGCCAGATTTATCTTGTGCCATATAACAGAGGGAGACATTGGGTTTTGGGAGTCATTGACCCATGGGAGGACTTCGTCCTTTATTTTGATCCTCTTCGAGAGAAGAAACGAGACGATTTTACGGAGCTAATCAGCATGTAAGTCAATTTTAATATGAAATTTTTTTTTAATCTTAATTATTATATGTGTCTTAATTACTTAGTTTCAATTTTACCAATTTGCTAGGGCCCTATTGGATTAGAAGATTATAGCCGGTCAAGGGATTAGAAGGAGACAAGACTATAAAACCATAATCTCGGACCGTCCTTGTCCTCTCCAAGAGAGAAGTGTTGAATGCGGTTATTTTATTTTAGGTTTTATGAGGGACATAGTATTGAATGGAATTGAAGTACTAGAAAGTAAAGAATTTTATACTTCTGAGGATTTGGATTTGATTAGGGGAGAATGGGCTAGCTATGTAATGCAATTCATTAATTATGATATATGAACTTGTAATGTAAAAATTTGTATGTATTTTTAATTTGATAATTGAAGTTACTATCTTGGATAGTGTATTGGATAACATGCAGGTTAGGCTAGCACGGGAAATCACCAAAAAAACCAAAATATTTTTTTAAATAAAAACATTACACGACGGTTCTTGAACCGTCGTGTAATGTCATATATTACATGACGGTTCTTGAACCGTCGTGTAATGTCATATATTACATGACGGTTCTCGGCCGAACCGTCATGTAATGTGTACACATTACACGACGGTTCGGACAAAAACCATCATGTAAACCGTCATGTAATATACTTAAGTACGCATACATCACACGACGGTTCGACCGAGAACCGTTGTTTAATGTGTTACATACGACCACTTTACACGACGGTTCGGTCAAGAACTGTCGTGAAATGTGATTTTGATGACGGTGACTGTGGTGTAACATTGAGATACGACAACGGTAACGGGACTGTCGTCTTATCTTCTACGACACTGGATTACACGACGGTTGGTAAACCATCGTGTAAACTTTACACGATGGTAAAAAACCGTCGTGGAATCCATAATTTTTACTAGTGAGTAGACAACCTTTACAATCTTATCATGAATAAGATCCCCAAACCTTTTTCCATCGATTGCGGACTATTTATTTTGACTGTTATCAAATTACCATGTCTTCTATGTATACCCCGTATACATATGGTAATCTGATATATTACCAACAGTCAAGGTGTAATACCCAGAATTTCGATAAATCTATGATTTCCTTTTAGACAAGGAAAATCCCAAGTCTTACTCTTGGATGTAAAACTCACGATCTGAGTTAAATATCAGTATATGTTTGAGTTCTCGTTTAATTAGCTATGAGACTCAATAAGCAGTTTGCTTAGTCATGCATCTGACCCTTGAGCAAAAAGGGAAGAAAAATCCTATGATTTCATGTTGGTCAAAGTTTGACCGAAAAAGTCAAAGTTGACCGAAAAGTCAAAGGTTGACCAGGAAGGTCAATTAGATGAAGGTGCTGAGATACGGCAAAGCAGTATGGAATTATACTGCAGTAAACCTTCATTACGGTCAAATTAGCAAGCATAAGTTATGAGACCACCCTAGAAAATCAAGCACACCAAGTATGGTATTAAGGGCAAGAAAGGCGCCAAGAAATAAGAAAAATTTTATTCAGTTCATTTTTTACACAGATAAATTTTGGACTGCAGTACAGTGTAAAATACTGTTATTAGTTAATAACAGTATTAGAAATATCTGTGTTGGTATAAAAATGGACTGCATATTAAGTAACAAGCCAAACAAGGCCTTATGATGTCATCACCTTATCTTGGATTTATGACATCATTATTGATTAAATAAAAGTGGGAAAAATATTTGGATGCCACCTAGCATTAAATGGCCGGCCACATTTAGGGGCTAAAATGCAAATATTTTTGCATTTAGGGGCCAAAGTGTAATTTTGAGAAATTACCTTGATGATGTAAGCAAGGTGACATAAGCATGATGAGGTAAGCAAACTTGGTCCCCAAGCAAATTGTAATGGCCGGCCACCTACAAGGATAAATGGGCAAATATTTTGTCATTTAGGGACTAAAATGCAAATTTAAGAAAATGTGATGCAAGCAAGGTGATGTAAGCAGGATGATGCAAGTATGAGGTAAGACAATTACTTGGCCTCCAAGGACTCCTAATGGCCGGCCACATGTTGAGGACCACTTAGCAAATATTTTATTTTTAGGTCCTAATGTGCAATTTTTGAAATAAAAATAATTGGTGAAAATTTGTAATTTTCACCTATAAATAGGGCTCAAAGGGGGTGGTTTTGGCAGCTCAAAATCAACCCAAAACTCTGCCCAATTTTCACCAAACCTCCCCTAGAAACCGAAACCAAAGAGGAAGGAAAGAAAGAGTGGAAAAAAAATTGGAAACCCATTTTCTTTGGCTTGAATGGCCGGTTGTGGGTGAACTAGAAAAGGGTGAGAAAAGTGCAAGGGGGCTAGGTGGTGAGTGGCCGGGTCTGTGTAGAGATAGCCACCAAGGGACCAAAAAGTTTTGGTGCCCATTGGAGGGGAGGAGCAAGGCCAGTTAGGCTATAGGCAACCGAGGGGAGATTCAATTTCTTGAATCTTGAGGTAATCTCCTTTAGTCCTAAGCTGTTAATTTGAGCTTCAATTTAAGTGTATTTCCAGCATTGGATGTAAGAGCATAAGCTCACCTTTTAGTGCTTGATTATGCTTGATTAGGGTTGGTGGTCTCTAGTTTATGATTTTGATGCATGTTTGCAATATGCCTACCATGTGTTTGTTATATGTTCCCATAGGTTGAGATTGAATGTATGATTATGTGATTGATGGATTGGAACATTAGAAACGATTGCATGTGTGACCTTAGGCTCCCGCTGTGGTCGGTTGAGGTAGTGTGCGCGTTTTAGGACGTAAAACGAAATTAAGAACCGAAACTGCCAGTCTCGGGTTAAGACTGGGCAGCTTTTTGGAAATGATAATTTGAGGCCCTTAGAGGCCGAATTTGAAGAAACTCAAAACTACAAAGTTGTAGATAATGGCTTTTCCTAGAGGGCAGCATAGACCGTTTTTCAAAATAAGGCTCCAAAGGCCTCGGTTTTTATGAAAATCCGAGCCTGACCGTGCCCAGGATTTATGCACGGCCAGGTGAGTTCAACAAGGAATAAGCACATGATAATTTCCGAACTGGGTTTTCCTCAAAACATGAAAGTTGTAGTATTATCTGATATCTACAACTTTTATGAAGAAAGTTTTATCAAATTCAGAACTGATTTTAAAGTAAAAATTGGATTCTAAAGACTGTGTAGGAAATAGAAATTCCAGCACAAGATTTTCAGAAAAATAGTACATAAGCAGGAAATTCCTGCTCATGCACAGGATTTTCTAAAATAGTACAAGAAAACTGTATTTTTCACCAACCGCAATGTTTTAACTGTGAGAACTGTTCCAATGACAGTTTTCAGTCCTTAACAAATTTTATAAGTCAAGCAAAGGGTTTTTAAACCGAATTCACCAAATTTTCCGAGACAAAGGAAAATTGGATTTTTAAAGCCAAAGACATGTAGTAAGATAGTAACGGATGGTAACCGGGAAGGATACCCGAGTTATTGGGCTTAACCTCCAAAGTCCAAGTTTGGCCATAGAAGGTTGACTTTGGTTGACTAAGTTTGACCAAGGTCTATCATCTCGAGGGTTACCCAACATAACCCAATGAGGTACCGAGATTGTGATAAGCTAAGATCTCGGGTTATTTGTAATAACCCAATGGATTATGAATCAAGAATGATAAGTCATGTGCCCAAGGTTAGGATAGTAACCTAACCCGACCTGTATGGATGTGGGCTTAGCAATGAGGTTACTTATGGTAACCAAGTAGGATATATGTTTTGTATAGGAGGGGACATATAACTAAGACTATGAACACATGTTGGTTAGGACACCAACAATTAACGATTATGATTTATGATAAGATAAAAGATGTATAACTTTTATCTTACACCCTGTTTGGAAACAGGAGTATGAACTGTTGTCGTGCCGTGATTCGGACGACTAACCAAGAGCATAGGACGACAAGTAAGTATAACTCCGCCTACAGCATGGGCAAAAATGTTTTTATAACATGTTTTTCAAGAAATCATGAATTGATATGCATGATTTATGTTACGATGCTTACGTATGATATGTTACGATGATTAGGTTACGATGGGTATGTTATGATGGTATGATGTTTATGTTACGATGCTTACATATGATGTTTATGTTACGTTACGATGTTTATGTTACGATGATGTATGTTACGATAGTTATGTTATGAAGAATTATGTTACGGTGTTTATGTTATGGTTTATGTTATGTTATGTTTTAATATAGTGACATCATGTAGCATGTTCACTAATATAAACTACATGGTAATAACACATTTTAAGACAAGTTAAGGTCATTGTGTCGTACCGACTTGCCATAGTGGCAGGTTTAAATGGTTTAATCTATGGTTTGGGCTGAGTTGGATTGGCTGCCACAATCACTCCATGCTAAACAGTTTGTTTCATGGTTTGAGTTGGTTTGGATTGGCTGCCTCCCGCCACTCCATAGCTATGGACCACGGTACGTGCACACATGACGTGTAAGGAAATATAATCAAGATAATATATGAAAGTTTAATTGATTCACAAAAAAGCATAATCGGTCAATGCATTCTTTTGTTAAAATGTTTTGCGGATTGCACGTTGTACTTACTGGGCATAAGCTCATTACTTACGTTCATGCTGTAGGTTAGCAACCTACCGGCGATACTTGATGCAAGGCTGTGAAGGCTGGCGCTACAGACTGTGAAATGTGGGATGGACACCGCCACGGGTTTTGAATTTATGCTATGTAAAATATGTTTTGAAGAATATATTTGAAAGATGTGTTTTATGTTATGTAATAGTATGGATAAGGAACTGTTTTCAAGAAGAAAACTATTTTTAAGAAATTATTTTCAATAACGAGTTAAGGAATGGTTTTCAAGAATGATGGCAACAAGTTGCCTCGTGTTGTACCGAACCGCATTAGGTCGGATTGGTCCACGGTATGATTATATTAGCTTTCAATATGATTATGAAAGCTTAGTACTCGAGCGAGTACATATGAATATGTTATGAGGATAAGTTAACTTTTATGTAAGTAAGAAAAGAAAAAAATTTTACTCTGAATTTTGGGCAAGTTTAAGCTTTTTAAATTAAGAAGTAAGTTAAGCAAGCATGGTAACGGTCCACGTGTACGTAGTCGGCCCCTACGTGGACGGGTCGGGGCGTTACAGAGATGGTATCAGAGCAAGTTTTCTGCCATCCAGTTTCACAGGTCTGCCGCCAGAGCCACAGTTTTGCAAGTAAGTTTTCTTACTCTAGTTAGGTATAGTAACTATGTAAGGTCATAGTTTTATAATAGTAAAGACGTGAACCTGGTATGAAACCCGGGTACGATTAAAGAGGACTGCAAGGTTGGCCTCAAGGGATGGAGTCACGCATCTTCGATGGGACTCAAGGAAACGATTGCACTATCTATATGGCTACACGATATAAAGACGATACGTCAGTTGTGTTACAGCTGGCACATTTATCCAGATGAGTCTATGGGCTATGATTGCCATTGGATCAGAGTTGCGCAGCGAAAGCGTGATGAATAAGCTGAGCCTACAATAGGATATGATGAGATCGTGATGAATCTCTAGTATGGTACGCTAAGATATGGATGAAGGAATGAGTGTTAGACATGTTGAGAATTAGAATTAGAAACTAGAAAATGGTTCGTTGCTGGTACAACCGAACCAATTTCTGTAAGAGCCTCATCTTGCAACTATGATAGCCAAGTTATGATGATAAATGCTAGAGTAGCAATAAGAAATGAATAGGCTTCGAGATCAGATAGCCTATCACCTTACCTCAGTAGGGTGATAATCTGGAAGTTTCCATTTTAAGAAATAAGCTAGATGCTATAGAACTTAAGTTTCCTGGTTGTGAAACTTATGCTCCCATAAGAACGATAATAGGTATGGAAAGATGTGTGTTAGTGCCTTGACTGGTGGTAATATCAAGGCAATGCACAAATAAGAAGTTGGATGATGGCTATCATTATGATGATGAAATTAAGGATATGATCCCTTAGTAAGGAAAATTATGAAAAGTTTTAGACATTCCTAAGGATAATGATTTTGAGTTATGAAGAAAATGTTAGAAGCAATGAGAGAAGCTTCTACCATTTTATTATCTAGCAAGCAGCTAGTCGATACGAGATAAGAATTGCATCACTCGAACGATATCAAGCTTTCTTCATTATTGACTTTGAAAGAATTCAAAGGAAATATTTTTATAAAAGATGCTTAAATCTTGAGCTCATGCTTGAAAGAATCCCTCATTTTATGTAATACAGCCGAATCCTTGAGGAAGAATTCCAAGATAGGGGCTATTATGAACAGTAAAGGTTCCAAGATAGGAGCCGTTATGTTCGTTAAATGACCGAATCCTTAAGGGACAAGTCCCAAGATAGGGGTCATAGGCCGAATCCTTGAGGGACAAGTTCCAAGAATGGGATGAGTTCCAAGAAAGGGGCCATTATGATAAGGAAAGGGTTCTAATAGCATAAGATCAAGGTTCAAGAAAGAAGCTATTTTAAGATATGCTTTCCAAGTGTGGAAAATTTTTAAAGTATGAAACGTTTTTCATGTATGAAAAAGTTATATGATGAGATATGTTTTCCAAAGTGTGGAAAAATTATAAAGTATGAAATACTTTTCACGTATGAAAAAGTTATATGACAAGATATGTTTTTCAAACATGGCAAGTTATATGATATACTTGCTCAAATTTTTATGAATATAGTTCTTGTGATGCAATATGAAAGGAGAATATGATAGCATGAAAGTATGAAAGTATGTAAGTATGAATGTATGTATATAAGGAAGTATGCAAGTACGTAAGCATGAACGTATGTAAGTAAGAAAGTATGCAGTATGAAAGTAAGATAGTATGAAGTAAGAATGAGTGAAAGTATGATGACATGATATGAAAGTAAGAGTATGGTTCTAGACAAGAAACATGATCCCATTAAAATATAAAAATGGGAACATGAACAAGTTACTATGGATCAATAGTGGATTGAAGAAAAGCCACTTAGAAGTATCCGAATATTCGAGGACGAAAATTTCTTTAAGGAGGGTAGAATGTAATACCCAGAATTTCGATGAATCTATGATTTCCTTTTAGACAAGGAAAATCCCAAGTCTTACTCTTGGATGTCGATATAAAACTCACGATCTGAGTTAAATATCAGTATATGTTTGAGTTCTCGTTTAATTAGCTATGAAACTCAATAAGCAGTTTGCTTAGTCATGCATCTGACCCTTGAGCAAAAAGGGAAGAAAAATCCTATGATTTCATGTTGGTCAAAGTTTGACCGAAAAAGACAAAGTTGACCGAAAAGTCAAAGGTTGACCAGGAAGGTCAATTAGATGAAGGTGCTGAGATACGGCAAAACAGTATGGAATTATACTGCGGTAAACCTTCATTACGGTCAAATTAGCAAGCATAAGTTATGAGACCACCCTAGAAAATCAAGCACACCAAGTATGGTATTAAGGGCAAGAAAGGTGCCAAGAAATAAGAAAAATTTTATTCAGTTCATTTTTTACACAGATAAATTTTGGACTGTAATACAGTGTAAAATACTGTTATTAGTTAATAACAGTATTGAAAATATCTGTGTTGGTATAAAAATGGACTGCATATTAAGTAACAAGCCAAACAAGGCCTTATGATGTCATCACCTTATCTTGGATTTATGACATCATTATTGATTAAAGAAAAGTGGGAAAAATATTTGGATGCCACCTAGCATTAAATGGCCGGCCACATTTAGGGGCTAAAATGCAAATATTTTTGCATTTAGGGGCCAAAGTGTAATTTTAAGAAATTACCTTGATAATGTAAGTAAGGTGACATAAGCATGATGAGGTAAGCATACTTGGTCTCCAAGCAAATTGTAATGGCCGGCCACCTACAAGGATAAATGGGTAAATATTTTGTCATTTAGGGACTAAAATGCAAATTTAAGAAAATGTGATGCAAGCAAGGTGATGTAAGCAAGATGATGCAAGTATGAGGTAAGACAATTACTTGGCCTCCAAGAACTCCTAATGGCCGGCCACATGTTGAGGACCACTTAGCAAATATTTTATTTTTAGGTCCTAATGTGCAATTTTTGAAATAAAAATAATTGGTGAAAATTTGTAATTTTCACCTATAAATAGGGCTCAAAGGGGGCGGTTTTGGCAGCTCAAAATCATCCCAAAACTCTACCCAATTTTCACCAAACCTCCCCTAGAAACCGAAACCAAAGAGGAAGGAAAGAAAGAGTGGAAAAAAAATTGGAAACCCATTTTTTTTGGCTTGAATGGCCGGTTGTGGGTGAACTAGAAAAGGGTGAGAAAAGTGCAAGGGGGCTAGGTGGTGAGTGGCCGGGTCTGTGTAGAGACAGCCACAAAGGGACCAAAAAGTTTTGGTGCCCATTGGATGGGAGGAGCAAGGCCAGTTAGGCTATAGGCAACCGAGGGGAGATTCAATTTCTTGAATCTTGAGGTAATCTCCTTTAGCCCTAAGCTGTTAATTTGAGCTTCAATTTAAGTGTATTTCCAGCATTGGATGTAAGAGTATAAGCTCACCTTTTAGTGCTTGATTATGCTTGATTAGGGTTGGTGGTCTCTAGTTTATGATTTTGATGCATGTTTGCAATATGCCTACCATGTGTTTGTTATATGTTCCCATAGGTTGAGATTGAATGTATGATTATGTGATTGATGGATTGGAACATTAGAAACGATTGCATGTGTGACCTTAGGCTCCCGCTATGGTCGGTTGAGGTAGTGTGCGCGTTTTAGGACGTAAAACGAAATTAAGAACCGAAACTGCCAGTCTCGGGTTAAGACTGGGCAGCTTTCTGGAAATGATAATTTGAGGCCCTTAGAGGCCGAATTTGAAGAAACTCAAAACTACAAAGTTGTAGATAATGGCTTTTCCTAGAGGGCAACGCAGACCGTTTTTCAAAATAAGGCTCCAAAGGCCTCGGTTTTTATGAAAATCCGAGCCTGACCGTGCCCAGGATTTATGCACTGCCAGGTGAGTTCAACAAGGAATAAGGACATGATAAGTTCCGAACTGGATTTTCCTCAAAACATGAAAGTTGTAGTATTATCCGATATCT
Source organism: Ficus hispida (assembly GCA_025413025.1). Taxonomy (NCBI): domain Eukaryota; kingdom Viridiplantae; phylum Streptophyta; class Magnoliopsida; order Rosales; family Moraceae; genus Ficus; species Ficus hispida. The sequence continues at coordinate 22,657,797 of CM046362.1, read as the reverse complement.
ACAACTTTTATGAAGAAAGTTTTATCAAATTCGGAACTGATTTTAAAGTAAAAATTAGATTCTAAAGACTGTGCAGGAAATAGAAATTCCAGCACAAGATTTTCAGAAACCCTACTGATGACAGTGTTGCAATAGTAATTCAACCTAGTACGAGAGGAACCGTTGATTCGCACAATTGGTCATTGCGCTTGGTTGAAAAGCCAGTGGCGCGAAGCTACCGTGCGCTGGATTATGACTGAACGCCTCTAAGTCAGAATCCGGGCTAGAAGCGACGCATGCGCCCGTCGCCCGTTTGCCGACCTGCATTAGGGGCCTCGGCCCCCAAAGGCACGTGTCGTTGGTGAAGCCCACGCGGCGGACGAGCCGCGCGGGCCGCCTTGAAGTACAATTCCTACCGAGCGGCGGGTAGAATCCTTTGCAGACGACTTAAGTACGCGACGGGGTATTGTAAGTGGCAGAGTGGCCTTGCTGCCACGATCCACTGAGATTCAGCCCTATGTCGCTTCAATTCGTCCCCTCCCTTCCCCACCGCCCATCATCTCCCGCAAATTTGAGGCTGAGGCTACTATGTCCCATCCGTATGCCCCGCGACGGAGAAAAAATTGCCCAAGTCCCGGACCGGGCCCCGCGGGCAAGTGCTCCTGCCGAAAGAGATTCCGAGTCCCGGATGGCCCCCAACAACCCCCCGAAAGGAGATGCCATGTCCCCGGACCACCCACCCGGGAATGTGCTCCGGACGAAAAAGACTCACCAAGTGCCGAATTCGGAAAATTAAAAATAATACCAAACGTTATCCGATGCCTCTGAAATTTTGCAGAATCCATATACGCATTGTTCTTACTAGCCTGCAAAAAATCAGGTCAAACTTCCTAGTGTAGCGTGGTGAAAAACTCCCCAAGTGTCGAATTCGGAAAATTAGAAAAAATAATACCAAACGTTATCCGATGCCTCTGAAATTTCGTAGAATCCATCTACGCATTGTTCTTAGCTTGCCTGCAAAGTATCAAGGTCAAAATTCCAATTGTAGCGTGGTGAAAAACTTCCCAAGTGCCGAATCCGGAAAATTAGGAAAAAAAATAACAAACGTTAGCCGATGCCTCTGAAATTTTGCAGAATACATATAAGCATTGTTCTTAGCTTGCCTGCAAAATATCAGGTCAAAATTCCAAGGGTAGCGTGGTGAAAAACTCCCCAAGTGCCGAATCTGGAAAATTAGGAAAAAAATACCTAACTTTATCCGATGCCTCTGAAATTTTGCAGAATCCATACAAGCATTGTTCTTAGCTTGCCTGCAAAATATCAGGTCAAAATTCCAAGGGTAGTGTGGTTAAAAACCCCCCAAGTGCCGAATCCGGAAAATTAGGAAAAAAATACCAAACGTTATCCGATGCCTCTCAAATTTTGCAGAATCTATCTACGCATTGTTCTTAGCTTGCCTGCAAAAAATCAGGTCAAAATTCCAAGTGTAGCATGGTGAACTGAGGTAGTACCTCCTCGGAAAATCGATGTCTCCTCGTGTCCAGCCAAAAAAAGCTCACAAAGCTCTATAGGGGGGGTGTTCCGGTCAGCACCCCCGACCCATTGACCGGGCGGTCCCCCGACGGTCCCCGTTGGCTTGGGCGGTGGTGGCCATAATGTCCTCCGATCAGACGGCCTACGATGCACCACCGGTGAAGTGTAAGGATTACTAGTGTACAGTGGGGACTATGCGACCACTGTGCAACAACACGCGCGCGCACGCCCGCGGGCGGGCGAGAGCGAGGGCGATTGGGCGTTTAGGGCGCTTTTGGGAGCTTATTATGGCGCACTTAGCACTTCGCACGTACGCATCGTCGCAAGGAGCCAAGGAGCGCTCTCTTTTCTCAACGCAATGGCCGTCATGGGCTTGGCGTGGCCCACCAGCGCGCCGTCACCAGTGCCTTGGCCGAGGCCACAATACAGCCCAGTGGCTCGTCCGGTGCCATCATGGGCGTGGCCCAGTGCCTCGGCCGACGGCGTCTTGGGCGAGGCCGGGGCCACATGACAGCCCAGTGGCTCGACTAGGGTAGTCGGGGTTGATGCCAAGGCCACCAGCGCGCCCAGTGGCCGGGGCGACAGCGTCATGGGCGTGGTCCATTGCCTCGGCCGAGGTCGAAGTGGGCGAGGCCAGGGCTACATGACTGCCCCGTGGCTCGACCATGCCAGTTGTCACAGGGTCCAACTTTTTTTCTCGGTTTCGCCCTATGATGGCCTAAGTCATGCACTTAGTCAGCCACTCAAACACGCTCGCACACACTCGCAAGCAAGCCGAACACACACACACACCCGGGCACACACAAAACCTGTTTACGGGAAACACCCCTTCCTAACCTTTATATTCTCACAATAAAAAGGAATACAAGTCTGCTGCAAGGATCACACAATGCTTAACCGCCCGTGTCCTTTGCCTTTCTCAACTCAATGTATTTATATACATCACAAGGTGGTTGACAGCCCCAACCACGTAGGCACTAACTTAGGCTACACTAACTTGGCTCCTGGTCATGTGGCGCGCTCTCGCTAAGCCACCTGGACCACTTGCACGGCCACTCCTCGAACTGGGCAGGAACAGACACATGTCGGGCTCACCAATCAGCCACTTGTCCCACTCGTTGAGCCCTCTCAGTCTTGGCTGAATGCCTGAGTGAATCTAGACTGAATCACGGTCTAGGGCTGGTTCCAACAGCTATCTGGGTCATGGGCCACGTGTTTGGCTCTCACTGCCCATGCCGCCCAGAAATCTCGGCCACTGGTGCAACCACTCGCCCACTTACGCGCATTTCACGCCCACCAGAGTCCCACGCACATCTGACCGTTTCTGGTCGCCCACACATCCGCACGTCTGCTTGGACCACGTCCCTCGAGTCCTGTCCTAGCCACGCTGGCCTGAGTTCCACAACTCTCGCCCCTCTGTCCGAGCCATGCTTGGTTCGACCGCCCAAGCCTGTGTATTCTCGCCTTAGTTTTCCCCGCATGCCTAATGCCTGGTTGCCACCGTGCCTGTCCGCGAACCCTTCGAACAAGACTTCATCGACCAAGGCCACTCACCTCGGCCGTGCCACGCCTATGCCGAGACATGACACCTGCTTAGCCCACGCCGGTCCCCACGCGGGCCGTATGTCGAATCACGAGGGTGTGACAAACCCACCCCCGCCGGATGAAACCGACGTCCTCGTCGGGAGGGTCTACACGTACTCGTTGATCCGCACCTCAAATTGCCACAACACCGCGTTGCGTCCCCACGTAGCGTGCGCCTCGCTACTGCCTTCCCACCGCATCAAGTAATCTGAGCGCCGGCCCCTCCGACTTGCCCTCTTGGTCCGATGGTCAACCTGATTTTCGAACCGCTCCCTCCCACTAGATTGGGCTCGCCTCACCTGCTGCCTCCCACGGTCAGCTTTCTCTAAGTAAGGCTTCAGAAAACTTACATGGAAAGTTGGGTGGAATTTCATCCTTTCTTGCAATTTGAATCGATAAGCCACCCCGCCCATCCATTTGATCACATCCAATGGCTCGCCACACCGCTGTTCCGAGCCTGTGTAGGACCGCTTGTCAGTCAGCTCCTCATGGGTCGAATACCGCACTTCGGTCTCTATGAGCTTCCGACTTCCAACAACAATGGGGTGTCCCTCCTGGACCCCGCCAATGGCTCTATATAAGCCCGAGCACATCACCTATGCTCTCGTCACCTCATCACCTTCAGCAATTCCGACTTGCCCACATCCTGACTTCCCCTCAAGCCTCGCAAGAAACGCTGCCTTCGATGACCAATCGAACTCCTCAGCAACGTCCGGGACAGGATATGTACTCCTCACGGTAACTTGGTTCATAGCACGTTCACCAGCACACATCCACAGCATGCCGTCTTGCCTTCTTTGGAACTTTGAGCACTGATTAGCGGCTGCAAGCAACTCACCCGGCTGCTTCTTCCACACCGCACGTTCCGAAAGCACCATCCAATAAGGGTCTCGTGCCAAGGGTTGAGCACCGCGCTCAATCCTTCCCTCATTGGTTCGTCTAGGGGGTAGAACCCAAGACTTTTCCACAAGCATCTCGTCGCCTTGTTCCTCCCGAACAGCCACGACACGGTCTGGGCCTCTAACAACCGAATCTGGTCTCACCATGACCAGAGCAGCGAGTCTGGTTGTTTCCCTCCTCTCGACACCTGTCTTAACTTGAGAACCTGCTTGCCTCACAGGACTCTCCGCAACCTGTCCACGCTCAATAGGAATAAAACTGGGACAACTCTCGTCCGCAATTAGCAGGCCACCCAAATGTGGCATGGCAACGGCCTTGGCTTGCACAAAAAACTCAATACCAAGTATGACATCGAATTCATCCAAAGGATGAGTCATAAACCGACACTCTTGCTTCCACATACCTATTTTCAGCACACAAGTAGTGGTACCTTGGATATTCTGTGCCCTCGAATTCACCGCCTTCACTCGATAATCGCTCTTTGCAACTTCCAAGCCGAGATGGTCCACCATAGCCGGTGACATGAAATTGTTGGTGGCGCCTGTATCCAACATAGCCCGCACCTTCCTTCCGTTCACGCTTGCCGTCACGTACATCAAGCCTTTCACCCGAGCCTGAGTATCCACTGTGATAGCATTCAGCAACTGAAGTGGGTTCACCCGTGGGGTGCACTCTCCCGCATCTTCACTGCCGCTATGTGCATCCTCGGTCACAAGAGCAGTAAGCCGATTCCGCTTCGGGCAATTCCTGATTTTATGATCGCCATTACACAGAAAACAACCCGAATTAGAATTACCTTGGCTCTGGGGTGCATCCGAGCCCCGCTGCTTAGATGACTCCCCATTCTTCTTTTTGCCCTGTTTGCCATTGCCCTCCTTCTTCTTGTCTCCCCTACTCGAAGAAGGTTCAATCTTGTAATCAACAAGACTATCTGCTACTGCTATAGCCGTAGGTAGCTCCTTCATGTTCTGCCGTCTTAACTCCGCTTGAGCCCATGGCTGTAGTCCCGAGAAAAAGTTGAAGAGCTTGTCATCCTCAGACATGTTCTTCACGTCAAGCATCAAAGAGCTAAACTCCTTCACGTAATCCCGCACTGTACCAGTGTGTTTCAGCTTTTTAAGGGCTTCCCTTGCCACCCACGCGGCGTTCAAGGGTAGGAACTGATCCCTTAGTTCCTTCTTCAGTGTTTCCCACGTCTCAATACGCGGTCGACCGGCACTAGCGTCATCATCCAACCGGGTCCGCCACCATAACTTCGCGTCTCCCTCGAGATACATGCTTGTGATGGTTACTTGGTCCCTCTCCGCCACACGAGCAGCCCTGAAATACTGCTCCATGTCCCACAAGAAATTCTCCAATTCCTTCGCATTTCGGCTCCCTCCGAATTGCTTTGGTTCCGGGACTTTTAGCTTCGAACCTTCGCCACCTCGAACGCTGCTGCTTGCACCCACAGCAGTCGCCTTTAATAAAGCAATATCATTCTTAATCGCTGAGAACCGTACCTCAACTCGTTCCGCTATGGCCAACAACTGTTGAAGACAATCGTGGTAGCGATCTTCCATGTCCTTCTGGTTGTCCGAGATCAACTTCTGAATCTCCAATATCCTTGCCGAATGCAACTCCGCTTGCTCGGCCAAGGTTCCGGCATCGTGTGCCGGGGAACCGATTAGATCCTCCAAGACGCCAACTCGCTCTCCCAGATCACTGTCCACCATGACTCCGACCTGGGCTCTGATACCAGCTGTCACAGGGTCCAACTTTTTTTCTCGGTTTCACCCTATGATGGCCTAAGTCACGCACTCAGTCAGCCACTCAAACACGCTCGCATACACTCGCAAGCAAGTCGAACACACACACATACCCGGGCACACACAAAACCTGTTTACGGGAAACACCCCTTCCCAACCTTTATATTCTCACAACAAAAAGGAATACAAGTCTGCTGCAAGGATCACACAATGCTTAACCGCCCGTGTCCTTTGCCTTTCTCAGCTCAATGTATTTATATACATCACAAGGTGGTTGACAGCCCCAACCACGTAGGCACTAACTTAGGCTACACTAACTTGGCTCCTGGTTATGTGGCGCGCTCCCGCTAAGCCACCTGGACCACTTGCACGGCCACTCCTCGAACTGGGCAGGAACAGACACATGTCGGGCTCACCAATCAGCCACTTGTCCCACTCGCTGAGCTCTCTCAGTCTTGGCTGAATGCCTGAGTGAATCTGGACTGAATCACGGTCTGGGGCTGGGTCCAACGGCTATCTGGGTCATGGGCCACGTGTTTGGCTCTCACTGCCCATGCCGCCCAGAAATCTCGGCCACTGGTGCAACCACTCGCCCACTTGCGCGCATTTCACGCCTACCAGCGTCCCACGCACATCTGACCGTTTCTGGTCGCCCACACATCCGCATGTCTGCTTGGACCACGTCCCTCGGGTCCTGTCCTAGCCACGCTGGCCTGAGTTCCGCAACTCTCGCCCCTCTGTCCGAGCCATGCTTGGTTCGACCGCCCAAGCCTGTGTATTCTCGCCTTAGTTTTCCCCGCATGCCTAATGCCTGGCTGCCACCGTGCTTGTCCGCGAAGCCTTCGAGCAAGACTTCATCGACCAAGGCCACTCACCTCGGCCGTGCCACGCCTATGCCGAGGCATGACACCTGCTTAGCCCACGCCGGTCCCCACGCGGGCCGCATGTCGAATCACGAGGGTGTGACACCAGTCATGGGCGTGGCCGTGGCCATGGCGTGGCCCAGTGGCTCGGACAGTGCCGTCATGGGCATGGCCGAGGCCGACAGCGCGCCCAGTGTCCGGGGTGACAGCGTCATGGGCGTGGCCCAGTGCCTCGGCCAAGGTCGAAGTGGGCGAGGCCAGGGCCATATGGCTGCCCGGTGGCTCGACCGTGCCAGTCATGGGCGTGGCCGAGGCCACCAGCGCGCCCAGTGGCTCGGACAGTGCCGTCATGGGCATGGCCAAGGCCAACAGCGCGCCCAGGGTCCGGGGTGACAGCGTCATGGGCGTCGCCCAATGCCTCGGCCGAGGTCGAAGTGGGCGAGGCCAGGGCCACATGACTGCCCAGTGGCTCGACCGTGCCAGTCATGGGCGTGGCCGAGGCCACCAGCGTACCCAGTGGCCGGGGCGACAGCGTCATGGGCGTGGTCCATCGTCTCGGCCGAGGTCGAAGCGGGCGAGGCCAGGGCCACATGACTGCCCGGTGGCTCGACCGTGCCAGTCATGGGCGTGGCCGAGGCCACCAGTGCGTCCAGTGGCCGGGGCGACAGCGTCATGGGCATGGCCCAATGCCTCGGCCGAGGTCGAAGTGGGCGAGGCCAGGGCCACATGACGGCCCAGTGGCTCGACCGTGCCAGTCATGGGCGTGGCCGACCACCAGCGCCCAGCGGCTCGGCCGGTGGCGTCATGGGCGTGGTCCAGTGCCTCGGCCGACGGCGTCTTGGGCGAGGCCGGGGCCACATGACAGCCCATTGGCTCGACCAGGGTAGTCGTGGGCGACGCCAAGGCCACCAGCGCACCCAGTGGCCGGGGCTACAGCGTCATTGGCGTGGTCCATTGCCTCGGC